>JAVQKI010297561.1:0-12612 GCA_036025975.1 Nematalosa erebi
CCAGATAATAATCACTGTAGGTGAACATATCACTCTCACTGAATTGTAAACACAGGTCTAAACATTCAGTGTGTGTATACACACACACACACACACACACACACACAAAGGGAGGGAGGGAGGGGGGGGGCAACACAATTCCATGTTTAGGGTATTGTGTTACGAGCAGGATCAGGGTACAGGCTTATAAAGGCAGCTCATGGCAAGACCAGTTTGTCCACATCAGAGCATGTGAAAGTTTCACAGCTTAACTGCAGGGTCTAAAGGGTACACAGGGCCAAGCTTTTATATTCAAGCTTCAAGGTGAGAGCATCCCCCTATCAAAGCTGAAGGGCACAGAGATCTTAGGGAAAGTAGGTTTGGCAATTTAAAGGAAAAATCCGGCGCCAATTTCCCCAAATTCCCGTTCTTTGAGGCTGCCAAGTGCTGTCGGTAAGTATTCAAACGACAGCATTTGGTACAATGAGGACCAAAACAGGCAGCTAACGCTAACAGATGTGGGCATAAGGAAACTAAACTTCCTTGTCCTGATCAATTATCATTGGCTGCCGTTTCGCTGTTTGGTCTATGTCATACCAAATTCTGTTGTTGTCATATCTACCGACAGCGCTTGGCAATGTGAGACAACAGGACAACGGGTTGAATCGCTCCGGATATTTCCTTTAACATTTCCATTCCTCTTCTTCCATGGAGACTTTAGGGCAGTATTTAATGGTCTTTGCTTCAGCTAGGACGTCTTTTGAGCCCTCTCTTCCACATACAGCTGCATCTGTTTAGAGAAAACACACGAGTTACACGCAGCTGCAGCACACAGAACACCCGGTTCACCATGCATACTTTATATACACTTAAAGAAGCATACTGATTTGAAGCCACATCAGAAATTACAGGAGAGTCTGATTATTTGTATTGCTCGTTGCTTTGAATAAAAGCGTCTATATAGTACCAAAAAATGAAAACATAAGGTGTACCTCTACATGCTTATCAATACCTTAGGGACAGTCTGTAGAACATATTTACTCCTCACAGACATGTATGTATTATATAGGTATTATTCCTACTCTCGTGCAGTAGTGCTAATGACTGCAAGCCAGTATCAGACATACTTTAACAATGTCAGAGGTCATTGTCTTGAGGGGGATCAGTCTGGAACCCTGCATATGCACCTCCTGCTCATCTGCTACAATCCATGGAAAGTCCTGGAAATACACACAGCTCAATCAGTCACAAAAAATCCTGGAATCATGAAAAGCGATATAATGTTCTACATGCGCTTTATTCTAGAATAGAATTAATCATTAACAGAACACCTTTCACTCATAAACCTAACTACACAAAAATATACACTAAATAATAATTTGACTTTTAAGTTTGTAAATTATAGTTTTTACCATTTAATAAATACTACATGGTCTTAAATGCCCTTATTGACAAGAATGATTGGTGAATAGGTTTGTGGTATTGTTGGTAAATGTTGTGGACAAACCTTGATCACTTGTATTTTCTCCATATTTCTTGTGGCAACCTCCCTGGTGTGCACCAGTACAGTGAATGTACATCCTGCAAGATGTACATTGTGCATATGAAGTAGCATCCTCTTTAGTCATTTCCAAATTATATTGTCTCTCTAGTCCATGAACTCTGACTGACTCAATGCAGTGTAGTTTTGCTGCGCACCACTGCTCATCACTGTACACAGATTTATGCTGTCCTCACGCTTTACTTAGCTGATCTCTAAACAATACTGTTACCTAACAATACTAATTGAATTTACATACAAGATTTTTTTTTTATTTAGTGTCTAAGTTAACACTGAATTATTTTTAACATCTCTTGGAATGCCTGCAAATTACCTGGTGGATTGTTGTCCAAAACCGCATCACAAACACTGATCTTCAATATCACAGCCCGTAAAAGCTGTTCAACATGTGATAGCAGAGTCTCTGAGCTACACACAGACGCAGACACAGACGAAGACGCACACACACACGCACGCACACACCAGGACGAATGTAAATATAGGTTAATCTACATGTTTATTCAACAGGAGGGGTTCAGGACTGCATGAAAGGTAAATCACAATTTTAAATAGATGGATCTTATCATGTAAATGATTTAATTATACTTTACAGTGAAAGTATTCAGATCTGAAACATTTCTTTCTTAACATCGGTATTGATGGACCCTCAGACACATACCTAACGGAAAGCAAAGGAGGCTGGGAAATCTCAAACACAAATCTCTCCACTGGATGGTGCTCTTTGTCCATGATGACCACTACCACCTTCTCAGCCTCATTCTACGGAACAAAGATAAGATATTTGAAAGATTCTGCATGCACAAATTTATTCTGACTTAGAAAGCACACATTGCACCTACGCTGCAGTATGTGACCATTAACATGGCAAGAGCAAGCCACAGCCTTAGCATTAGCATTAGCCAATGGGGGGTTTTGGGATGACTCTTTGTATGACACCGCTGACATATGACATAACATTACAGATTTTGATTAGAAGTGTCAAAACTATGAGGTCCGACCTTCAGGTCAGTTTTCTAAGCCCTGGAGAGAGTGCAGTATTTTTGTGTTCAGTTATTAGGCTTTGGAGTCATCTGCTATGGTCCCAGAGGGAGAAGAACATCAACTTGTCCTTTCGAATTACACTGTACCTTTCGAATGTCACACCAGTGATGTATTCTAATGTGCCCTCTGAAGGCCTGGGGTACTGTACACTGTCTTACCTTCTCGATGAGTGGTTTCACACAGTGAAGAGTGTCCTGAATATACTGATTCAGCTCAGGGTGACAGGACATCTAGGCAATTAGAACAGATGGTACAACAAGGTTAGGACCAAAGCAATGGGATGGTTAAACGTCCTCATATGGTGATACATTCAGTGTTAAACTTTATACTCCACAGATAAGAGCAAAATGCTGCTCTTCCCAAACACATATACCTGAACAGGGACGTTGTATTTCTTCCTCTTCTGAAAGATTCCTGATGGGTACACCTCTCGCACGTACAGGATGAGATGTATGGCGACTTCCAGAAACTCACATAAAATATCTGCCACCACTGCAAAATTTCACACACAAGGTATGAATGATAGCCTAGTTTCTAAACTCTCTTGAACAAAATCGATGGTTTAAACAACGGAATCTTACCTTGACCAAAATTAAGATCCTGTCGTGTTAGGGTAGCCATCCCTGGGTCCACCACACTCCTTAATAAGCTGTTGTAATTTTACCTGTGAATTCGATGCTACCTTACTGAGTACCACATGAGGTTGAGGTAGATAGGCTAACGTTACTCTACTGGGATGACAGCACTAATAGGCTGATGATGGGTAAGGTTTTTGTGAAACTGGGAGAAAATGCGTTAAATGTGGTAGCTGACCCTAGGTATACGAGTTGGGAACGTTTCCAGTGCACACCAAGAAGGCAAGTTAGCAAGCGACCGCGAACAGCTATCTTCAGATGTTTTAGACAGCAACTATTTGCTCTATTTTGGATTGCAAATTTTCGGACGCATGAATTCTTTAAATTTCCAAACAACCTGTAGCAAAACGTACAGTAAAAACTAGCATGCAATACAGTGGCATTATTTTCCGTATCAGTCCTGCATGTTTACAAATCCTGTTGTCGCCTGTAAGCTACGTCAAAAGAAGAAGACGCACTCGTCCTTGGCAAAAGCGTGAGCGCCGCCTGTTGGTCTGGCAGGTCTAAGTTTTAGCGTGGCTTAGTTCAGTTGTAATTTTATGGTGATTTTTATAAATTATTTAGGCTAATAGGATGGATAGGCTCCATTAGGTCTTCTAAGGCAAAAAATTACTGGAAAAAACTTAAACACGTGTAGCCTATTAAACGTTCTATAAAATGTTCAATTCTAGAGTTGTAAAATTAGGCTTGATCAAAGAAGAATAACGGAACAGTTGCATGTGAAATAATCATTTAAAAAAGTGTTCTTGCATCAACCACGTGAAAAAAAAAACTAGCACGGGCATGCCGGCTGGACCATGGTTTTGTCTTTTACGTGACTGACTGTCAGACACACCCCACACATCGGAACTTTCCAACCATAGTCAATATAACCTATAAAAAAGGTAATGGCTAGGCAACGCTTGTTTTTGGTGCGCTTGCTGTTGACAATCACAGTTTGGGCCACTGAGGAAAGAGAAAAGCGCAATCAGCTCAAACTGGACACTGCGTAATAACTAGACTCTGTGGAATTTGGTCAAGGTTTTATCTTGCTCGAGCGGTAATAATAGCAGCATTGCTTACTACAAGCACAGAGGAAGAGAGCGCTTTACAAGACCGGAGTGAATTTTTCACCAGACGGGGATATATAGGACCGACTCTACACCAAATCACTGCGGCCACTGGCTCCACAGAAAAGCGTGTAATTATAGTGAGTACTGATCTACAAGACAGAATTGTTAATGTTAATAAGACAACAAATATGCGCGCTTTTATCTTGCGTTTGTCGGAACAGGCTACTTAAAGCTTTAGTTCAATCAGATTGAAAATTAGTCGCGTGTTCGCCTTTAAGTTTTTGGGAACTGGCAACATTAGACCAACGTTTGGAAAATAGTCGTAACGTGGGCCAACTGATGAAGTTGAGCAATGAAAATCTCATACAAAGTTGGACTTTGGTCTGAGAGGATAGGCAAGGCAATGCGCGGTTTTGTGTGAGCGACAGAGAAAAAAAACACCATGTGCTGTTACCCTTATGTTTCTTAAGGCTGCGGTTTTATACATAGTGTAGTTCTGTTTGTCTAATCCAACCTATCCATCTCTGTTTTCTACCAGATTAAGTAACGTTGCATTGGTGATTTGAGGACATGGAGACAGCAGATGCTAATGTTTCCTACAGCAGGTGGAATGATGATGTTAACCTCAGCTCAGCACAGTCCCAGTCCAGCTTCAGGTAATCGCCTCCAGTCAGCTTCCCCTATAATTATACACTGAAACAAACAATCTCTCTCTCAATGTGCCACACACACACACACACACACATTGCACATCATGCATGCAACACTCCGGCCTGCTCTGTTGCCAAAACATTCTTCTTCCCCATGCCATTTGGTTTAGCAGTTTTCACGGTGTACGGAGGTACACAGTGGTAAAACATCTAATTTGAGCATATTTTATAGCGTACACCACTCTGTGTGGTGCGTGGATGCCTTTCCCTTTACAGCAAACATATTCAGTTATCAAAGATTGTCACACACACACACACAAATTAGGGGAAAAGTCAGAGGGTTCAGTGAACCACCCCATTCAGTGACGTAAGCATTTTCTTTTAACCTAATCTCTGAGAATGGTTCCTCAATGAGGGCAAATAGAGTGAGGTGAAATGGGGGATTTCAGTTAAGCTTCTGAACACTGAAGCTATTCACCTCCTGCACAAACCTGGTGAAGTCTGCCCTCAGAATTATGAGAATCAGACTGTATGTTTTGGGATTTAAGTCTGGCTCTGGGCAAATCTGACTTAATATTCCAATTCATTTTTAATTTGTAGTTATTTGCTTATTGACATGAGTCACAATTAATCACACATTTAAAGTTTCAGAATTCTCTTTTATTTTTGGGTGAAGTAATAATTTTCATTCGTTTTTTATGAACACAGTGTTTTTTTATTTACTGTACCTTGACAGACTGTTGATAAGACTATGATCTGCTTCCTAGTTATGGGCACCTCCTGGGAGGGTTCCTGGCAGATACGCTCTAGTTTACTTGATAGAGGTGCATTCCCAGTAGAATGGGCGGGTATGACCCAACAAATCAGATGTATCAGACAACGTCATGGAAACGTATGGAAATGTATGTAGCATAACAAGGATAAACATTTATTTAGTGTTCCAGTTTTGTTCTTGTTATGGAACAACAGGGGCTAAACAAACTTGGCCCCCAATTGGTTCTATAACCCTTTGTTGTCTAATACCCTGTGTTACCCCCAGGTTCTGCAGCCATGTGTGTACTGTGTGTCTGTGATATACTGTAGTGGCCCTGATAACCTTAAAGTTCTTTAACCCTGGTGTCCAGTACCCCTACAGTTCTATAAACAGTTGTGTTTGTGGTTCTAATGCCTTACTGTATGTTCCCTGCAGGTTCTATAACCGTCTATGCACAGGGAACCTGGGCATCTACATCAGGATTGCTGGGGCGCTGGCATCACTGGTGTCCGTCTACATCCTGGGCTATGTAACCGGGTACTACGTCCACGGACGCTGACAGCCTCATCGCACGTGTGCACATGTGCACGTGTATGCGTGTGTGTGTGTCTGATAGGAGGGGCTTGCCAGTTAAGTGTGTGATCTGCCACATTTTAAGCACAACCAGAGTGTCATAAAGGATGTTTGCTGTCAATAACACACTCATGAAGTACTAAGCAACTGGAACCATTCTGCCATTGTCATGCTATTATTTAATACTTTTTGATAACTTTGTAATATGTTTTGAATATATCAATTTTATATGACTTCAATGTACAGTATTTCATCTCAAACTGGGCTTGTTTCTTTTCCATGTCCATGGAAACAGCCTTTTCAAACATGAGATGAAATATAACATTTGAGCTGTTGATTGTATGTTTGTGAATAAGGTGCTGCACTGCAGGCCAGTGCATGCCTCACATGACTGGGTGCCAACTCCTGTGTCATGGAGACCGTTTAAAGTTATTGTAAACAATTGTTCATGTGATCACTGGAAAGTTTTAATATCCACATACTAGACTTGAGTTTTATCAATGTAAATCATATCAAATGTTGATACTGCCTATGGGGTTGTATGCAGTATGAAATACTACAAGAAGAAATCTGCAGAAATTGCCTTTATTTTTTAATGTAGATTGACACTACGTATCATTACTGACAATAAAATAATGAAGGTCTGTTGTTAAATATTTTTCATTAGATCATGTGTTGTCTTGAATTTCAACCAGCATGTTTGAAAAATTTATGTACAAGTTCCACATGATGACAGCTATATTATGTAACATGCAAAACATCTGTGGTGAAAGGCACGCCAGTGAGGCCCCGCCTGGGGAGATGACAGGGTCACATGACTGTCTCCTGTATCATGTCACCGTTTTGAAAGATGCCTGCTGCTGTTTCCAACCAGTCTCTATGTGGTACACAATGGATGGTTCACCAAATAGGTGAATAGGTGCATTTAAAGCATGTCCGATAATTATGATCACAGATTATTTTTTTTGCACATCAGCAACCTCTTGGTCGTAGATCATCTTCATCCACATCCTTACCGTGCAATTGCAAGCCATCAGCTACCAAGACTGTTAGTCCTGCTCATAAATGATCTTTATTGTATCAACATCCTCCTCCTCCAGGCGACTCGCACAGCTGACCTCGCTGTCTGACGGGGAGAAGAGGCTGGCGTTAACCCTGACCACCCATTCCCCAATCCTCTGGTCCGTGTAGTACTCTTCCTCCTCATCCTCCTTTACACCATCTTCATCTTCTTCACTGGAGTTGGACGGGGAGCTCTGGGAGTCGCTCTCGATGGCGGAGTCATGAGAACAGAGTTGCACCTGTGCTCTGGTCTTGCTGGGCCCTGGCGCTGATTTCACCTGGCCTGTCAGTGCCCTGCCGTCGCTCCCTCTCGGGTTACCCTGCGCCCGCGTTGCGTGTCCGTCAGACGGTGCCAGCACCTTTGTGTTGCCAGAGGCAGGGTTAGCGTCTGATTTGTGACTCCTGTACGCAGCCGCCTCACTAGGGTTTGGAGTCTCCATGCGGCCGCGGCCCGTGTTCAAAACAGACACGCTGCTGCGCACGAGACGGACGCCTGCCCTCTGAACCCTCACTTCCTGTCTTCTAAACAGCTTCCTGTTGGCCGTCTGAGTGACTGGACGGGTCGGAGTGCTTGGCTTTCCCTGACCCCGGGACCCCTTATCGCCCGCAGGGTCAGATGCCTGGGGTGTGATCTTTGACCCGTAGATCGGTGGGAGAGTGCTGGCGGTAGGCACTCCATCTCCTTGACCCTCTGTGGATCTGATCCGCAGTGAGAGTCTAGTTCTCCTGAGGTTCCCTGGTGGGAGACCAGTGGCGACCCGTGGCGGAGGTCTGAGTGGACCGCTGGGCGGGGGGGTTGACCCGAGGCATGGGGCTGAGGCACTGGAGGTCTTCAGTCTACCCAGTCGTTGGATCAGTACCCTCTGACCTTTCAACTCCGTGCCCAGCCCCTTCCACTCGGATGCGTTCCCTCCCAGACGCACGCTGGCCCTGGATCCAATGTTGCCCCGGACCGGCGCCGATCCACATGAGGTCTGACCCAGTTCCGGCCCAGTCCCGGATCCCGCCTGCGCTCTGCCTGATTCTACATCACAACAGCGGTTCTTCTCTCCAATCATTCACAATCAGTACTCGCTACTCCTGACGTCCTTTTGAGAGTAGCATTCACCTCCTCCAGACCAAGCACTGGGCCCTCACATAACCAGCTCTGGGGGTCTGATTCCTATGGTGCACTAATGTCCAGACTGACTGGACGTGCCCCTACCATTCATTATCAATACAGTCCTGTTGGTCTCTGGAATGTTCTTTACCTTCTGAAGATTGAGCACTGGCCCCTCACATCTCCAGCTCTGCTGTTGTCATCGTGCCTCATATGGATGTTGTGTCCAGCCTATGCGGATGTGCATCTGTCTGCTACTGGTTCATCTTGTCCAGGTCTCTAGGAGTCTTTGAGTAATCTTTTATACCCCCTGTGGTGCGCGGGCTGTGCAGGTTGCTTTTTAGACACCTCCTCTTCTTGTGTCTGTGGCCTCGGCAGATATCTGATCTGTAACAGAAAACCCTTGTGCGTTCTGCCCTAACCTGTGAGTCCTCACTGATCATGTGAGTCCTGGCTCTCAGCACGAGAGGCAGTTAGGCATGCAGAAATACATCCTCTCTCGCTCGCTACCAGCAGTGATGCCTGTGGAGGAACTTCTTTTTAGCCATCACTAGTGAAGGACGCACATTTGTGAATGAGGTCTCGGAGAACTGCTATTCGTTTGAATGAGGGTAATACAAGTAACCCATTTGCCATGCATCTTGGCAGACAGACAGCAAAGTCAGTGTACTTGAGTAAGATAAGAACAGTAGTTTGAATACAAGTTTCATTACACACTATAAAAAATCTGATTGGCAATCAAGGCATCTGAGTCAATAGTTTATTGAGTGTACGAAGTGATAAGACTTAAGAGTCCAATGTCAATGTCACGATGGTATGCAATACATGACAACCCCACACAGCTGGGAGTTCATCGCATCATACTGAAAAATATTACAGAGACATATTAGAGTCATTCATTAAATTCACTGTACAGGCCAAAATTATACACAAAAGAGAGTAGAAAATAAAATGGGAATTGTATAAAGGTTACACATTAGACTTCATTGCAAATAAGTGCTGTGATGAAATAAATTTATGTTTAGAACAGTTTAGATGATGATTTATATGCAAATATTTGGCAGTGTGAAAACTAAATGCAAATTAGAGATTCCCCCTTAATCATGTTTGCTGCCTTCCTTTTTGTTTCATGCAATGGATATCCAGGTGCAACTTTTACTATCGAATGACTTTGAGGTTGCTGCAGGTTTCTGCGGTGAGGTCTGTTTTGGAAGGGTACACCACTTTCAGATTCCCGTCCATGTCCACAATCCGGACCTGCAGAACCGTCAATTCTGGACTGGCTAACCCGTCACCTTCTGCTGGGGATGGTTCTGACTCTCCTTCACCATCGGACCCTTCTGGCTCTTTGTGGTCGAATGTGAACTTATTCAGCTCAGCCATTTTCTGTGGACAGAGAAGTTAAACGGCACTACTTAAGGGGATTTCTCCAATGATCTGATCTTGCACTTCTAGCACCACTCTTGGGTGAACTTGCTTTTTTTATAATGCAATGCAGTCAACAGTCTGTAATGACATCACTTGCCCCAACAATTATACAAATGTATAACAAAGGAACAAAGGAGGGAAATGAAAGTTTACACAAAGCACAAAGTGAACTTGGACAAGAAGTGCCCAGACTGATAAAAAATAACCTCCTGGTCTGTCTAATTCTCACAAGAACACATGAGATACATTCTAAGGAAATGTAGCTGGTCACCAAAAACCCAAGTCCTGTGCTTTTCACCTTTGCCTTGTGAGATTGTCATCCATGGTATCATGTACTGTCTACATTTAGTATGTTTTTTGTTAATCTGGGTTAGAGAGAAACACAACACAGACTTTTATTTAAGAGATGATAACTGGACGCACACAGATCGTGCTTCCTAAAACGGAACTCTGAGGAGGGAACCATGAAATGAGGGTTTGATTTCTGTGTGATACAACACCAAGTCTAATTTTAAGCACAAAACCAGTGCAGGGAAATGCTATTTATTCCCATGACTGTCTATGGTTCTCTTTGAACATACATTGTCAGTTGGCTCTAGCATTTCAATGCATGGACATTCATTTCACAACAACAATGTGCTCTTTAATATGCTACTAATGGTAACACACATGAATTTTTACAATTCACAAAGTATTGCGGTTTAAAAGTTATACGTGTAAAAGGTAAGTACTCAGTTTTTTTTGGTGCAGTGTTCTAGTAACATTTCCATCAGGAAACCAATTGGAGTTCAAGGGTAGCTGGTGATTACACTTAAAGCTTCACAACGAGCAGGTTGTGGGGCATCTGACACGCTTGTTTGTTTACAGAGCAGGTCCTTCAGTAACCAATGCCTGGCTTCTCCAAAAGGGGTCTTCTGGCCCCGCTATCTGATGGTAAAATATTCAGAGGGCATGTGAGCTGCTCCTAAGGAAGTGAGGATACAGGCTGGCCAGCGTCTTTGTCTCCGACAGACAAGTAGCGCACCAGAAATCTCTCCGACTCTGAGGCAGCGCAATCGAAACCCTCAGGTTTACATTCCCTTGTCACATGATGCACCCATAGTTTTCCACTCACAAACAGGAGAGAAGTCACAAGTTTATGTATGATCAACATAAATATTAAAATCACTTTGCAAAGCAACTGTTGCAACTGTCCAAAGACAAAGTCAAAGTTTTTTTTGAATGATTTTGTTTTTGAATCGAAACTTCTTGTGATGAAAAGGATGGGATAATGTGGAACATGTGTCTGCATGTGACAGATCTGAGGTGTGTTTCCCAAAACTATAGTTGCTGACCATGGCATGACAATGGGCAATTGCATTGCAACCAAACCAAAGCTGCTAACCCAGTAACTTAGTCAGCAACTATGGTTTAGGGAAACACAGTTCTGCTTGTTCTATGGACTGATCTGTGTGCCTGGCCAGTACATCTGGGTCATTTAGCGCTCATATCTGCAACTGTAAACAAACCGCCTTCAACTTCACCTGTTGCGTTCCAAAATACGGAACAGGCTCACGTCTCCAGTCTTTCCTTGCACGGGAGGGATCTGGTTTAGCCAGCACTGGATACACACAGCCGTCATATAGGCTAATTAATATGTGCACCAGCACTGAAAGTGATCGTCAATCTAGCCGGCGAGTGGCTGTGATGAAATGAGAAACCCTAATCGCGACCGCGGCAGTCTCTTTTGAGGGCTTCTCTGAGCGTGACGGCTGTGGAGAGGTGAGGGGGGAGGAGGGAGAGCTCGCGGCCGTCTCTTTTGAGGGCTTCTCTGAGCGTGACGGCTGTGGAGAGGTGAGAGGGGAGGAAGGAGAGCTCGGCTCAGCCGCACGGCCACAGACTTCAGGCCTCTAGGATTGCAGGGCCATTGTGTGGCCGAGAGCCAAGACCGTGACACCTAACACTGATGCACGGCACCGCGACGGCCGTCAGCCCTCAGCCGATGACGCCACTTATTCCACAGGCACGCCGACCGTCACAGCAAAGCTCTGCACGCCTCACCTTGACCGTCAACGGAGGTGACACACATAGGTGACACACAAGCACACACACCCAAGCACAAGCACAAGCACACACAATCACACACACGGACACCCAGACGGACACACAGGCACAGGCACACACACACAGGCACAGGCACAGACACAGACCCACAGGCACAAGCACAGGCACACAGACACAGACACCCACCCGAGACTAAAAATGAATGACCACTCGTGCCTGACTTGAACACAAGCGTTAATCAGTAGAATTCCCCCTCCGCACCATACACTAACACTGCAGAGGTTGGATGACTCGTCCTTGTCATGCCTGTGCTATTTCACCACTGGTGTGTTCTGGTGTGTTCTGGTGTGTTCTGGTGGCAGATCTGCTGTGTGTGCTGTGGCATGTGGTGTGCCGTTGGGCACTGGTGGCTTGTGTGGCCACGCGCTGCAGCCCTACTGAGTGGAGCAATGGGAGTCTTACAGCAATGAGGGCGTCCATCACATCCTTACAGGTCTGGAGACTGGTGGAGCTGGTCACCTCCAGAAACAGCTCCCGTGTTCTCTTCTTTATCTGAGGGGGAAACACCAGTTAGAACATGGCAGTCATTTATACGCCACAGATCGTCGGCCTGAAAATATATGAGGAGTTTGGTTCCAAAACGCGATAAGCGCCATTTTTAAAAAAAACGAGTTAGCGCCAAAATCAGAACTGTATTTGATCACTATTGATGAGCCGATATGATTTTTTTCGCAA
>JAVQKI010297566.1:0-13938 GCA_036025975.1 Nematalosa erebi
GATAAACCTGGCTAAGTTAACCTAGAGAAAGTGGTAAACCCACAAATAGAGTAGTTAGCTGGCTTTAATTTGTTAAATCAGGACTCTAGGCTCATCTATTATCAGGTTTACCACTACATCCAGTTTAACGTACCCAGGTTTGCCACTTAACCGTCTTCTTGGAGTACCTCCATGAAGTCCAGCAATATGATTCAATTTCTACATCATTTTTTGTTGTTGTTGCAGCTGATGAAATCCATCTCAGATGAGTGTCCCAACATCACCAGATTCTACAGCTTGGGCAAGAGCTCCAAAGGGCTGGAGATTTATGCAATGGAGATTACAGATAACCCTGGCATGCATGAAACAGGTGGGTAACTTGAAGGTATATAGCACTGCTGTTTTGTGTGCTCAACCATGCCAAGAGCATCAAAAACAGGGAAGATTGTTGTCTGTGGTTCTCTAACTTAAAGGCATGTAGCTCTGCTGTTTAGTGTGCTGAACTATTTCTGCAAGAACATCAAAAACAGAAAACTTTGTGTTGTCTGTGGTTCTCTAACTTGAAGGCATATAGCCCTGCTGTTTAGTGTGCTCAACTGTTTCTACAAGAAAATCAAAAACAGACATTTTTGTTGTCCGTTTTGTTGTCTGACTTTTAGTACAAATTTAATCCAATTCGGCACACATTTTAAACCCTTGCCACTGATTTCAGGTATTGTACACATACAGCAGCTGTGGTCCAATGGTTTTGTCCTGATCAGAGCTCTCTGACTTGCTTAAACGCTACAGGTGAACCAGAGTTCCGCTACACAGCAGGTCTCCACGGTAATGAGGCGCTGGGGCGAGAACTGCTTCTCATGCTGATGCAGTACCTCTGTAAGGAGTACAAGGATGGAAATCCTAAAGTGCGCCGCCTGGTGGACGGGATCCGCATTCACCTCGTGCCCTCACTCAACCCAGATGGGCATACGAAGGCTTTTGAAAAGGCAAGTGCCCCCAATTTTATAAAAATGCTTTAAATAAGTGAAAATTACCTGTATGCCTACTATTTTAACATGACACAAATCCATTAGCTGTAACTTTTTCATTAATAGCAGTGCCATTGAAACACTGTTCTAAGGAAGCTTTTAAACCATCTTACCCAAAGTAAGTTTAACAAAGTGCTGTTATCATTTTGTTTTCCTAAAAATTACACTATGTCTACATTTATGTTTGGTCACAGGGGTCTGAGCTTGGCAGCTGGCAGCTGGGTCATTGGACAGAGGAAGGCCATGATATTTTCCAGAGCTTCCCTGACCTCAACACCATCCTGTGGGATGCAGATGACAAGGGGCTGGTGCCCAAAGTGATGCCAAACCACCATGTGCCCATCCCTGAGGGTTTTCAGGCTGATAATGGAATGGTTAGAGAAAAAAAAAAATGGCAAAACGGATGACAAATGATGTCAACTTAACAGATTGTGGCCAAATTATTCAAAGTGTATGTAGTGTTTTTAAAGGAAATGAAGAAATAAGTAGTAAATAATGTGAAGAAAGGAAAGAAATGTAAGAAAGTCAGTATGGTAAATGGTAATGCCAGTATTTCTTGGTAACGACAAAACAGAACTCAAAAGCCAAATGTCAGGAGTAAAGGAGCAGCAGCAAGGAAAGAGCAGGTCAGAGAGGGAGACTATTAGGGTAGTGCCAAGGGGTACCCGACAGGGTCATTACGAAAGTTAACTCTGTAACTCAACTTTTGATCTTCTGCTTTTGGTTTAAATTGGAATGGAAGTCGATTGCAACATTTTTTTGAGACTTGTATGAATGATCTGATAAAGTACCAGAAGTGGAACTGATCCATACTCGTAGGATTGTACTACTTTCAGAATGTGCCAGAATGCGACAAACATCTTCATAACACTTCCCACATAAATTATTGACTTCTATCACTTTCCCTTCCAGATTGGTTCTGAAACCAGAGCCATAATTTCATGGATGGAGACCTACCCCTTTGTGCTGGGGGCCAACCTGCAGGGGGGTGAGAGGCTGGTGACATACCCCTTCGACATGCAACGCCTGACCAAGGAGAGCGAGGACCGTAACAAGAGGACACGGCGAGTGGTCCGCCGCAAGAGGCAGTATGAGGAGCAGGAGGAAGAGGTAGATAGACGCTGGGAGCACATTGGCTACCACCAGGAACCTGATGATTATCGCCAGGGATCCTATGGGTACCATCAACAGGAGAGAGGCTATGAGAACCAAGGATACTACCCCGAGAGCTACGGCTACCACCACGAGAGCTACGGGTACCAGCATGAACGTGAACCCGAAGGCTACCAGGAGGGTTACCATGAGAGGGGGTACGGGGGGGAAGGGGAAAGCGAAGGCGAGGGTTACGGAGGGTACGGAGGGGAGGCCGAAGACGAGATCAGGACCATTCCTGACCAGTCGCTCTTCCGTTGGTTAGCCGTCTCATTTGCTTCAACCCACCGCAGCCTGACACAGACCTTCCAAGGGGGTTGCCATGGTGAAGACCCCACAGGAGGGATGGGCATTGTGAATCGCGCTAAATGGAAACCTGTAACAGGAAGTGAGTGGTACACCAGCAGGACAGCTGGGCTGTAAAAATCACATTAACAGTATAAGCTGTTTCAATTTTATCTCAGGAAACAACTGGGTGAATTTAGTAAACCATTGACTTCTATGTATTTTAATCACATATTAAAAGGCTGTTGTAAACAGGAAAAAGTCTGCCTTCTAGTGGCCAGTTCGCTTTCTCTTTCTAAAAGCATCAATGAGAGGAATATCGGAATCAATATATATTTTTTTTTAGATCACACTCCCTACTTCATTACTCCATATCCATTTACATAATCATACTGCATTATTTCCCTTCCTCAGGCATGAATGACTTCAGCTACCTTCACACCAACTGTTTTGAGCTGTCCATCTTCCTGGGCTGTGACAAATTCCCTCATCAGAGTGAGCTGCGACAGGAGTGGGAGAACAACAAAGAGGCCCTCCTCACCTTCATGGACCAGGTGAGGACACCAGGATGGAATTCCAATGAGCTTCCATGGGATTTTTCATACATAGACAAACCTATAAAGTTCTACATATGCAGAAAACCCTAAACCCAGACCCCTCAAAGACTTCACCAGAATCAAGAGATCTTGAGATCTTAGGGTTTAGGGTTGGGAAGGCATTGAGATTCTGCCTATATGATGTTGCCCTACTCTCCTTCTATGTGCATATCAGCAATCATGTTGACAAAAGGTAACATGAGAAACAGTAAGAATCTAAGGGGTCTAAAATGCCCCCACTAAATTGCTGTCTTGCAGGTGAACCGTGGAATTAGGGGTGTTGTGAGGGACAAGGAAGGGAACCCCCTCAATAACGCCACAGTGTCTGTAGAGGGCGTTAACCACGACATGAGGACAGGTAAGGGTCTCTTATCTGGCCAGAGATCTAGACTACTAGTATTGAGTGTGTAGTGCAGAGGTCACACCACTTCTTGAAACTTCTTAATTCTGACTCATGGCGACTCAATGAATGTGCAACTAAGCCGATGGTTCTGCATTGGGATTACTCTCACTTCTTCTCTTTCTTTTCTTCCCTGTTCCCTTTCACTTGTCCTTTGGCCCCTCACTGACTTTTTTTTTTGTTCTCTTTTTCCTCTCTGCAGCGGAGTCCGGAGATTACTGGCGTCTGCTGAATCCCGGAGAATACCGCGTCACTGCACGTGCAGAGGGCTACACGTCCCTTACCAAGATGTGCGTGGTAGGCTTCGAGGCCGGCGCCACGCTCTGTAGCTTTGAACTCAGCAAGTCTAACTGGGACCGCATCAAGCAGATCATGGCTCTACATGGCAACAAGCCCATTCGTGTCCTTAGCAATGGAAATGGTAACGGATACGGCGGCAGCAGACAGAGGTACGGCACAACATCGGTGGGCTCGGCAAACAATGGAGTGGTGACGGGCAAGGGCAGCCTTAGAAACAACCGTCTACGCCGGTTACGACGGCTGCGCTTACTTCGTCAGCAGAGGCTTCGGGCTGAAATGTCATCAACCATGCCCCCAACTACCACTACCACCACTACCACCACCACCACAACAACTACCACCACCACCACCACCACAGGGCCTCCCATCACTCCCTGGGACTACTCTTGGCTTGAGGAGTCTCAACCTACAGATTACAGTGTGGGGCTGGACTACAACTACACTGACTATTAAAAATGAGACACTTCCAAGGAATTAAAGTTACCAAAGTGCAAAATTAGGACAAGGGTCACACTTCCTTTCTAGTTATTATCAAAGGGGGATTAACAAGCACCATCCTAATCCTAGGTTAGCTCGAAGGTACATTTCAAAAACAACATCTATAAGGCTCTCATTACAACTCTTCTTTCTGTTCGTCTCTTAAGAGAGACTAGGTCTTGGGACCTGTATGACCTATGAGTTTGTCTTTGGTCTTTCTCCACTGTTGCATCATAGGTAGACATGGAGACTGGGGGCTTCTTTTTTTATAAAATAAAACATTCAACACAACAGCACTTTGCTGACACATCTCTTACACATACAGAACAAAATGCATCTCAGAAGGCACATATTGTTAAAGACTAGATAAATGATTTGTTATCTTGACGAGTTATCTCTGTCCTGTAAAGCTAACTGGATCCATCCTGTTATAAAATTTGGTTCAAATCTATAGAGTAGCCATTTTGTGGTCTGAAACAGGTTTAAGAATAGCTCTGCGAGATACAAAGCTCTAACCCTAGGAACACAGTGATGGAAGGCTTTGCAAGATGGGGCTTTTCAAAAAAAGGGTTGCTGACAAAAAAAAAAAGACAAAACAAAAACAAGTCAAGGTGAGAGGCAATGTAAGGTTCAATTCAAGGAGCACAGTGGACAAGGCTGAGACCTTAAAATAATTTTGTTACAAAAGAGGCTTTTATTTACATTATACACTCCACATCATCAAGGCAACTGCTCCAGATCCCACCAAGGAGTTGCACTGAACATTCCAGAAAGATCCTCAATGTGTAACTGAGGTCAAGGACTTTATTTTCCAGCTAATAAAGGCTTGTTTACATAGTGCTGTTGTCTTCTGCATGCTACTGATTAACTAAATGCAAGGATGGGAAATCCATCCAAACCTACAAAGATGTGCAGTAGATAGATTTATAGGTCTTGAATGATCTGTTATCATTTACTGAAATTAAGTGTTTATTAATTTTTTTATAAGATGCTAGTTTTCTTCTGTAACAGAATACCAATACCAAAATTATTTCTTGTAAAAATAACAGCAAGGACAATCTTTGGCCAGTATCAGTCCTATCAGCTCTTGACTAGTTGCACACTGATCATGCGGCACACAGACTGAGCCAAAGTTGAACACCGAGTCATGTGTTCACTTATTTTGCCATACACATAATTCATAGTGCTAAAAACAGACATTTTATGAGCTGGTGACTGGAAAGTATAAAGTGAGATCCTTATCACCCGTCATACACTTTAGATCTTGTCATAGAAGATACATACAATTGCGATGCCTTGCCTTAGTGGCTGATATTCATTTCAGATTCTTCATCCTCGTCAGAGAATGAAGAAAACATGATTGGCTCACACTCTAGGGTGCGTAGGTTGACTAGGCAGGCAGTCTGTGTGCTGCTGAATTCTGGGATGGCCAACAGGAGGACCTCTTGCCCCTCAGGTCCTACAGGACAAAAAACAAAAGAAAACAGTTTCAAACAAAGCAGCGATTTTCACCATTTCAAAAGTAATCTATATGTAATCAAATTTTTGCAACAGATTATATATATATACAAATTGTGTGATATATATATACATACACAAACTATATATACAAACAAACACATACATATAAAAACACAAAATTTACAGGTGGTAGCTATGATCCATAACTTGTTTCTTTACAAAAGCCAAACAGCTGCCCCCTCAGGTGAAAGTTGGTTGGCATCTACGGTATGTCCAAACCACATGAACTCCTGTGTAGTCGACCCTCACTGACCTGTGATGCGCTTCGACTGGTAGCTGGGGGCACTTCCACTGAAGTAAACATGAGGACATTCCTCCAGGATGAAGGGATCAGTCTGATAGAACGGATAACAGCCTAAGAACAGGAACACAGGGGAGATGAGAGGGATAGAGAAAGTAGAGCGCGAGAGAGCCTGCACGTACTTGCATGGATTTTCCACACAAGAAATTATGTCTTACATGTATGCTTACATATTATGAGAACAGTTCTACAATTTACATAATGTGGTGAGTGGCGTTTATGTTATATAATGCTCTCCATCATGCCCATCAACTCTTTTTCACTCCCCAATTAAGGTAATCATTCAAGACTTATCTTGAACTGTCCCATAGCAGGACGAGTATACGCATGTCTCTGTGCGTCTCTGTGTGTGTGTGTGTGTGTGTGTGTGTATGTGTGTGTGTGTGCGTGTATGCATGTATTGTGTGTTCCCACCGAGTGTATCTGGAGCGGTGGGGGCCAGGTGCCGCAGACGGAGAGTGGTTTCCAGGACCTCCAGGTGGTCGTCTGTGCTGCTGTACTTCACAATGTCGCTCACATTCTGACCCGACGTGCCCAGGAACCTGTGGAGTTGGCAGTAAGAGGGAATATTACATCACAACTCCTACAGCCAACTAGCCAGACTAGCGCCGCCTAGTACTTCAGCTCAATTTCATATTTAGCTCCACCACAGGTCAGGTAGCCAGCCATAGGCTTCATTTCGCACTGTCTCTGAGCTTGGATGGGCCAATCAGCAAGCAGAGGGAGGGCTGAAAGTGTTAACGTTAACGTTGAATTCAAACGGTGCGTTTCAGCGAGTAACATACATCATGACCAAACAGTAACAGCTGGTTGAGGCAGAAAGTATCTGCCCACTGTGGAGAAAACATATGCCAATGGATAGGTTTCAAACGCTTTGCACAAAGTCAAACGAGGTGAAAGCGTTTGATACATCAGGCTAACAATTGACCACTTCATCCCAGCAACAGATTGGTGCACCACATCTATTTCAGCTTTAACAAGGCAGTGAAATGAGTATCTAAAGGAACCCTGGAAGTAGCTGTTGCATTCCAAATCAACACTCACGTATCACAGTCAACGTTGACATGAGAAGAGGTCTGCCTTGAATGAAAAGAAAATATGTGTGTGTGTGTGTGTGTGTGTGTGTGTGTGTGTGTGTGTGGTGGTCTCCAGCTGTGGGACGTTGGGGAGTTTAACCAGAGGGAGAGAGGTTACTCATTGTTACCATCTTGGGAATTCTAATCCCTTTACTAATTACTTGGGAAAGTGATCAGGCCCCCAAAACAATCCCCTCGGGTAACCGTCTCATTCACTCATTCGCTCTCTCTACACAGTGGAGACCATATACCAACTTGAGGTGTAGAGGAGGTGGCGGCGGCGGCGGCAGCAGCAGGACAGGACTCACCGCACGCCATCCACGGACGCTTGATAGGGGTTGCTGACTAGCTGCAGCGTTGGGTAAGGAGTGGAGAGGGGGAACATGCAGCGGTGAAGTGGTTGCTGTGGCAATGTATAGTTGGTGGGGTCATACTGGCCTGGCATCACATCCACAGGTACAGAGGCCTGCAGGGACAAAAATGACCAGAATCTCAATGGCTAAAAACCTGATTTATGTCTATGCTTAAAACATTTTCAAAGACAAATTGACACACATCACTAAATTCTAATGCACTCTGTACTGCAAAAGTTGAGTAGTAAACGGTCCTTAAGCATGTCAATTTCTTTGCAACATGGTTGGATATTGTTAATGTTATTTAGTGTTTGTTAATTAGATTACTTCATCCCTCTGTCTGTAAGCAGACCAATAAGACATACGTTCTGCATGGCAGATTTTCTTGATCTTACCACTAACTGAACCAACAGCTCATCAAGCAGTCTAATGGCCTCCACACTGCCTGCCTGTGCTTTCTTAGTCAGGTACTTTGCCTTAATGGAGAAAAAAGGAGAACCGTGTTTGAAAGAAAAAAAAAAAAAACAACACATGAAAAACAACACACTGCTCTTAGGACATTCTGGTCAAATCCCAATGTCATCCCTTTCATTCCCATCCCTGTGCTCTGATCCCTCAAAGACTTAAAAGCCAATCATGAAGCTGACTCATGCTAGTTAAGTGATCAAGAGTTTAGGGCTTAAGGTTGGGGAGGACAGTGGGATTCATACGCCCTCTTTTTACATTACAAAACTGTACATCTGTACCCAGTGGGACACGTGTGAATTAAGGTTTTGTTTTGGATAATGCTTTAAGTGACCAATACATTTCTACACAATGCAAGGACTGTTTTCGATGATGTGTAACACTTCAACACTTCCCCAGTGAAACCATTATTATCACCACCTCAGAGGCCTCACCTTGGTGCTGGAGTCTTTATCCTGGGTACTATGGCTCAACAGATTCCCAGCCAAGAGAACCCGGGAGATGGACGCCGCTCCACTCTGCTCACCCTCGTCGCCCAAGTGCCCCGTTACCATGTCGACCAGGAGCTGCAGTCCCAGCATGCTGTCTGCACCAGTGCCACCCAGTCCAAGACCAGAGGCTAGCAGAACAAACCTGTCAGGGCCAAGAGAGCAAGTAGAAGAAGTTGGCTGCCAGTGTTTTACAAGTGCAAAGTTCAGACAAACACAAAAAAAAGGTGGCCATTGGGTTGGGGAGGGGGTGGGGGGGCTCCAGGGCTGAAATGGGGTCCCAGACCATCCCTGTATATCCATGTTTATACTGTATATAAATACTGCATATACAAGGTCTAAAAATGTTCATAATGTTCACTTACAGATCCTCTGCATAGAACATCACTGGCAGTCTACTGACAGTCACTCACCTATCTGACTCAAGGATCTTTCTGGGTGTCTGAGCTGGCAAATCTGCTGTACAAAAGTCCTCAACAGTGAACTTCCCATCATTCTTTTCTGCACCCATGATGGCAACCACACTGCCTTTTAGACAACAAAGGACAATACTAATAAGAACAAATGTTGCACATCAACAACAAATTTTAAATATTAGTAAACACACAAAAAGTTTGTCTCCCTCAAGTGAGAAAAAGAACTTTAGTCAAATAGGTGGCAGACCTACCTGTGACAAACTTGGAAACGTCAATGTTTCCCTCTAGTTTGATTCGCTGGAGCTCATCCTCTAGAATGAGTTCATCTGACTGGCTGATGTATTTGGCGCGGGGCGGCTGGGGTAACAGATTGTGCTGATGGGACAAAAAGGAGTTTAGAACATTCACAGGCACAGTGCATCAAGTGCTTTTCTGAGACGCTGTGCCTCTAACCCTACGGCTACACTGGATATTTTACAGAAGCGTTACAGAAGTCAAGTCTCGTCAAAATACATTTAAAAAGGCCGGTCTATTTTCTTTAGAATGTTCGCTGCAATGCCACATTTGGTGTAGCAAGTTCCAGTGACAATAGTGGAAGCTAATAGACCTTACCGAACTGTCAATCACTGTTGGGCAAATCAGATTGTCCAATTTTCTGAAGCCTCACAAAGCACCCATGTGTGTTACAGTACACAAACAATACACTTTTTTCTACAGTCGTCAATGGCAGCTGATGCCATTGTGACTGCATTGCAAATTCTCATTAGGTGACTGGTGAGCAAATAATAATTATTATAAAAACAACAATAAGTCCCTTATTTATCTCCTAACCCCTGCCTGTACTCTGTATTAATCAGGCGTGTATTAACTTATCAGAAGCACTGGTCAGTCAGTTCTGTCAGGTAAACACAGAAGAGAAAAAGATAGAGAGCACAGAAAGTTGGGGAAAGATGGAGAAAGATTGGAATTCTTACCTCCTCACTGATTTCCTTCAGGATGGACGGCTGAAGTTCCATGTGTTTGAAGATGGTGCCCACAATCACACAATGCTCCCCCATCTGCAGGTCACACAACTTCTTCAAGGTCACTGACTGTCCTGTAGATACAGTACAAGACTGGGGTTTAATTCTACTTATAGTGTAGTATGCACACAAAGGGATAATATTATTGTAAAAAAATAAAATAAAATAACAATTTGGCAGTCAATGGTTGACATTTAGCCTTGCTACTCTACTAATTAGCTAAGTAACATTTTAAATACGACATTTCCACTTTTCCAAGAGGATTTCAACAATAACAATGGCCGTGCCAGTGCCACTGTCAGCAATGTGAGAAAGTACACAGATCGGTAAGAGATGGTTAACGTTGCAATAACCAACAACTCCTACCCCATTTTTGCTTGGCTCTGTTGACAAGAATGTCCCTCATCTGCATAAGACGAGTGGCATATAAGTGAGCATACTGTCGACTGAAGCTGCGCTCCCCCAGTCGGTAACGTTCCGAGCAGCCTTGGTATGACAGCTGCTCTCGCTGAAACACAGGCTGCTCAGAATCGGGTGGTTGAAGCAGTGTTGACTCTTTATGCTCAATTATGTCGGAGAACATGGTAATACCTGTGTGGGTACATTACATAGCAATGTGAATGCTGAAACATAATTGCACTAACGTTCGACAAGACAGCTAACACCCCCCAAACAACATAGTCCACGTTAGCCGACCATTTAATCAAAAGTCAACAGTCAACAAACAAGTTTGACACTGGTTGCACACTGCCTGTAGGCATCTATGAAGATCTGATGGCTAATAACCTGCCTGTCGCTACCTCTTCAGAATAAGCAGTCAACTATCAACAATACTTTACCTTCCAAAGTTACTGAACACTTTGTGCTTTTCGATCATTTCGATAATTTGAGTAATGTCAGGATAAAATTAGCTGCTTATATTAGCTAAAGTTAACCACTACAGCTAATGTTAGCTAACATTACATGTTCAAACGTAGCAAGCCTAAAACGTTTTTTAACTTATTTGGAAAGGACCAATTCACCGCATCAACAAAATGTGCACGCTTACCTTTGCTATTCTGATTGACAATTCAAGATGGAATATGTAACTTCTAAGAAAGTGCTCTTCCAGCACACCACTACATGCAATGTTTCTGCAATATTGATATCTCCCGCGAAATGCCTTACCTTTGAACTTCTACGTCATTAGGCATGCACCAGCGCCATTTTGTTGAGGTCTGAGGTCGAGCAAACTTCTTGTGTCTTTAAAGGCGAACTATGATATTGCATGTCTTTTAGCGCTATTTCTTTTTTGTCTTAGTTAGTAGGCATCTCCCCTTGATCCGCTTGCTGCCTGCCCCCTGAATACATTGTGAAAAAGCCCGGTCTCAGGAGACAACATAGGGGCTGTAAACCTCAAACAAACACTGGGGGCACAGGCACCATATCACAACAAACTAAGTTCCAGCCAAACCAGTGAGCAAAGTTAATTCAGTAGCGTGGATTTGAGAGTAGCATTTTGTTTGGCATTTTAGTATTTCTGTGGAACATCAACAGAAGTGACATCAGACTATCACAACTGCGTTCTAATGAATTTAAATCTTCTGGCAATCTAAAACGAAAGTCCATTAACCTATTTCTCACAGACATGAAAAAAAAATTCAGCTCTCAAACATGGACCTAGATCGACTACAAATATAAAAGTGCTCTCTCAGATTAATGTAAGTGTTGAGAAGATCAGGGACCTGGCTAAATGGATTTGGCTAGATAGCACCCCCTAGAGGCCTGGAGGAGAAGTACTAGAATATTCCGGTGATTTCTGTAGACATGGCAGAGTGAGAAGAGGTGTTTGTCAGCTGTTGCTGTATTTCTGTGTTTGTGTGCGTCCATGCACAGTAAGTTTGAAATGTATGTCTGTTGTTATTTCAACATTTTATTACTGTTAAGGAGGGGAAGTTATTGTTTCTCTGTTTACTTTGTAAATATGTAGAACCAAAAGTAGCTACGAAATGGCTATTAATGCTAGTGCTATGCTATGCAAATGTGTTAGCTTGTGGTTTCCCATGATTAGCATATGAGGCTATTTAGCTTAGGTTTAACCCCACATTGGCTGCAATGTCAGTTAGCAGTTACCTGTCATGAATATCTTCTGTTCCATGTGCTGTGTCACAGGTTGCTGTAACTACATACTTATTGATGTAGAGTTACTGATGTTAGCTTATCTGCTTGTTTGCAGAAACCACACATACACACACTCATACTCATCCACCTGCACACACACACCCAGACAACAAGAGTAACATACTGGTGAAGAATAAAGAGAAGTTTATTGAAGATATCTGGCCTGCATTCTTGCCGATGCTCACACAGTGATTGCATACCTCCCACTAGCCCAAGTTAGCCCGCTCCGCTACAGTAAGATAAAAAATAAATAAATAAATAAAGGTAATACAATTGGTTGAGGCAGAAATGAGATGAGGCTTCCACAAACCTACCACATTCAATATATTATCAATTTAAGGTAACCTATTTTCACGCTGGATAGGTCCAGGAGAGCTGCTTAAGAATTACATCTGTGATATGTAACAAGAGACACAAATATATGCTACTGCAACTGATGACTACCATGGGTTGTTGGGGATTACTGTCCAAATCAGAGGCTGTGATGGTAAGAGCTCTTAGCATTCAGATGGCAGACTTCCATTCTGAGAAAAGGAAAGCCCTTTCCAGGCTCAGAAATTAAATTAAAGCTATCAAAAAACAAGGAAGAGGTGGGGTCATGTTACAGTTGTTGCAAGAGCATAAAAATGGACTGGACTAGCCATTACAGATTACTCAAGGGGAAAGGGGTCTGTGTATATATTTTTAGAAAGAGACGAAGCCAGATTTTGTTATTTTCTCAAATGGAACCTTCAATTGCGTTCTCTTCTTCATTTCATGTAGGGAGATGATAATCGAGCAGAAGTGCGGAGGCATGGCCAGGCTAACCCTCTAGATGTCAGATAATAGATGTAGACATATTCCATAATGTGTTTAAACCTTTTCGATAGTGTACCCCTTCAAGTACCAGTTAAGCTACTATAAGCTATGAGGATATGCCATATGCTAAGAAAATTCAATGTTTCGATGGTTGTCCTGGTAGTGGTGAAATGCTTTATAAGGTGCTGTAAGGTGCCTCTTAAAATGGTCCTTTCTTGGTCTTATGAATTGTCTCACCTTTCCAGTAGCCATGTTGGCGCCAGCATTGTACCGCCACTCAGTGTGGAATTTTGCTAAATTGTACTCTACGTCAGGGCACTCTCCAAAGACTGGATTGCACAAAGTTAAAGAGTCTGTTCCTGAATGCAGTGGAACGCAGCCTCATACACTAGATGTTTGAAGAGTGTTCCTCCAGTGAGTTACATGTGATGCAGTGAAGTAATTAGAAATTTAGGAATTCCTAATGGTTGTTCCACAGTGAAAAAAGTGTGCCATTATACCTATGACCTAACTACTATGTTTGCAGAAAATTAATACGTTAGTGCATTTTCATTTTTAAATGTATATTCACTTATTTGGATTTTTAATCTGATGTCTTGTTATACTTTTATTCTGTATTGCCTAATAGCATAGACTGAACACTATATTATGATGCTTTGTAGGGTTGAGCCCAAATATCACGAGAAAGGCAATTCAATTACAATTGAATGTATTTTAACATAGCAGTGTAAATAAGGTGCTGATGATACCCAGCTTTATGTGTTCACTAGGCCCACTGCCAGCCTTCTACCTAGTGCTCTCTAGACTGCATTCTGCACTCACTCAACACTCTGCTGAAGTGCTTGTCAATGCATTGGTAACATCCCGCATTGACTACTGCAACGCAATTCTGACAGGCATCCCAAACAAACTCCTTCACCGTCTCCAACTCATCCAAAATGCTGCGGCACGCACCATTACCTGCTCAAAATCCTTCCACCATGTCACACCCTTGCTGCTTCCACTACACTGGCTTCCAATATCCCAGCGTATTGACTTCAAAATCCTCCTAACCACATTTAAAGCCCTTCACAATCTTGCTCCACCATACATCAGAGAACTTCAACAGACCCACACACCCT
>JAVQKI010297705.1:0-15163 GCA_036025975.1 Nematalosa erebi
AAATGTTTTATAAAAGCCAGTATTAACATTGCTTTTTTGTAAAGTTCTTTAAAGATTTCATGAGGGGTAACATGACTGACTGGTTCTTGCAGGAGGTAACAAAGTAGTCACTGAAACAAACTTGGCATGAGTTGGTGTCATTTTCTTCAAAATGTACACTTTATTCTCAACAAAAGTACAAAAACAAAAGTTGTATTTACAACACTTGTATGGCCTTCTCTTTACCCTCTTTGGTTTCACTGCCGACCTGATGGAGTGGGACTAATGTTTATGGTAAAGCACAGTACCTAAACACAAATAGCTCTTGAAGGGCTTCATTCAAACAAAGAGGCGGCAGAAATGGCAATCTCACTCATCAGAACTCAATGGAGTGATCCAGCAGTTACATTTTTTGACATTACATCTTACATTCGGTTGCCAAATTAAATTTTATATACCTATCCAAAATCTATGAAGTAACGCTAATTCTGCATCGCACACTGTATAAATAGCAAACAAAACAACTGACAAAATAACATATTTACATAGCTCTCAAAAGCACAGAAAAAACAATGCAATGCGTCTCCAACAGATACTGTATCCTTAACTACACTATGACACTTAAAGGTGACAGAAGAGGGGAGATGTGTTACATATCTAACTGAAGATTTAGTGTTGGGAGACTTGTGTTGTGATAAATAAAACACAACACCACTGTAATAAAGGCTTTGTACATCATCCCCTCCACCACAGGATGAGGGCAACAGATTTTGGACATTCAAGAGATTTCACACGAAGTGTCCAAATATTTCTCTTTAAATATGTATCAGAGCATTAACTACCAACATTTACACTCTGGTTTGCTAACACACAACACAAAAGTCGTTCTCAATTAAGGCAGAAGTAAGTAGGATTGGCTGACATCTTCATGGCATAAAGGGTAAGGTTGTCCCAGCAGAGCCAATAGATAAAGGAGATAATATTGCCAAAATCTGCCAAAATCTCCTCAGCTGTACAGTATGAGGCTTTGTGTAATTCCACCCAGTCTCTTTTGGGGCTTCACAACTAAACTCTAATTAGGCTGAAATCATTGTTGTATTTCTAAACTTTGCAGCTAAGGGTGTTGGTAATCTAGGAATTATGAGGAAAATAAGTGTAGGATGCTGGTCATGCTGTTAGCTATTTGGAAACCATTTTGCAAGGCCAGTGCTTGGTATTATTTTGTTTTTTTTCTTTTGTAATAAAACAAAATCAAATAAAAACAGTGAAGATGGTGTGTGACACAGAAATGAAAACAAAAACACTTGAAATGTAACTCACAGAACAAAGTGTAACAGCAGTGAAGACTTGGCCCCCAGGCCTGTAGGACCAATCCACCCTCAGTAGAACCCTTATAGTGACCTAAAACTTATCAAGTTCCAGATGATGCAACATTCCTAGTCTCAAGCATGGTGGCATTATGCTGATGAGCTGCAGCTATTTACAAAGGCCTGAAAACAGATTTTCTACCAAGAAAAGCAATTGCAGAGCCCACCCAACCGGCAGTGGGGTCGCCGTGAGCTCACTCAGCAGGGAAAACACAGGGGAAACGTTTGGAGCAGTCCTCAGTGCAGGTGAGATACGTAACACAAATGATTTCAGTCAGACTTGTCTGTGGGCTATTATGGGATTCCATTCTTGTGGACTTGGCGAGTATTGTGCAATTCGTGCTGCATATGAGGACTCTGATGACGGGTCAGATCGGATGGCTTTCAGACATCAGTCAGATGGCACATACAACATGTTCGGTGGGACCTGGGCCTTGTCCTGCTCCTTTCCTACAGGCAGAAACACTGGTTAATATGCATGACTGATAAGTACTATGCTGAATACTACTTCAATGCCATTGAGTGGCAGTTGCAGGGTTTACCTTCCTGTGTGGGGCCTGCAAGGGCTCTAGACATCAGCTTTGTGGTTGTTCTCCTCCAGCTTCTTCTCCTCCTCAGAGGTGCCCATCTCCTTCTCCCTGGTTTTCCAGCTGCCTTGCCTGGCAGAGCAAGAGGCAGGATTAGTTAAGGTTTAGTCAGGTGAAAAGCATGTGATGGCAAACAGCACTACCAAATATTAAGAAGTGCTCTGCAGGATAACTGTAACTTTTGTTAACCATGTTTTACCACTTTCTTTTTACATGTTATCTTCTGACAGGACTAAATGCAAATCCCATCATAAAAAGTCTGATAGGCTTTGTTGACTGACTTACCTGGAGTTCTTCATGTACAGCCAATAGATGAGGCCAACAATAGCAGCAGCCAAAATAAGGCCAACCACAATGCCCACAATGAGCTTGGCCTGGTCACTGCCATCAGACCTGTCTGGAATACCAAGAGAAACAAGCAGGTATTGATTGCTCACTCTCAAACCAGTTTTCAATGCTGCTTGAAGAAAAGAACTAAATGGGGCCAAGGACCATGTGTTCAACATGCTATAAGACAAGCAAGAGATCCAACATGTAACTGAAGAATCACATTCCCTTTGACAATAAGGCGGCGTGGGCAAACAGTCTTCACCGCAACTGTCTGAATTTATAATCATCTGAGATCCTGCATGGTCCTGAGCCCCCTGAACATAAAAGAGATAAATACTTCATCGAGTAGCCGTCTGCACACAGACAGATGAAGGGTGACGGAGGTGAAACAAAAAAGTCTGGGTTGGGATGAAAAGGTCTTGTCATGATGTTGGGCTGCTTGACACCTGGGCTCAATGTGGGTTTCCACCCCACCTAGAGATTTCACTTCCGACACATGACAGTAATACATCATCCAGCTCAACAGCTTTCAAAGATTTATTGGACGTTGAAAGATTTATTGGACTTCTTTGAAAGACTGACATTTCTTCAGTGAATATCCATACAAAGTTAAACTTATAAAGGAAAATTCTTACCTCCCTCCGGCACTTTCTCCACAATGACTGAAATTAGATATGAAATGAAATTAACCTCCAGGGACCAAACAATAGAAACACAACTTGTGCTGACACGCCTGTAGAAACATGTCCTAGTAGCGAATTGAAAGGCCCCACACCGCACCCAGCTGTGATTAAGAGGGAGATGGGTTAGCGCTCAGTTAAGTGCCTCGCAAGGATAAGTGACACTTTTGGAGAGGTGTGAGATTTGAAATAGTGAGGAGAGAATTACTGCATGCAGATTAGATGTGAGCAGGGAAGCAGCCCAGCAACCCAACACTGACAAACACCAAAATAACTGCAGGAGGAGAAAAACATGTCAAATCACACACTTGTGCTGTTTAGCCTTCTCCCTTTCTCTCTCTCAAACACACACACAAACTAATTTCACACGCACACCTCTGAAACTACTATCAGTTTCTCAAAGGAGAAATACAGTGTGAATCAATCCATAGCCCTTTTGTCCAGGTTCAACAAGTGCTGCCCATAGAAAAAAGAACAAGAAAATGTGATACAACATACGGCAAACAGTGGATTGAGCTAACACTAACTGAATGGGGCACAGAAACTCACTTTCAGTTTCATTTCGCTATGCCCAGTACAGTTAACATCAGTTATCGTCTTGTTATCTGGTCTGTGTTGTATCGAATGTTCTGATTCACTCGGTGACCTCAAACAGCGGGGCTATTGATTGATTCACACCAGATTTCTCCTTTAAAGACAAAAAGCAAAGCACTTTTAACTAACAGTAGTAAATTGTTTTGTAGTATAGTAAATAACACAAAACAATTAGTCCAGTGGTAAAACCGAGAATGTGTTGAAAATAATGATCTTGAAATACATTTTCCAAAAAACCCTTGTTCAGCTCAGGGTAGAGGGTAGAGGGTAGAGGATGGAGGATAGAGGATGCTTTTCAAGGGGAGGTCAGAGAGAAGCACTGAGGAAGCAGGTTAGTGCTGAAAGATGGCACACAAGGAGATGGGAGGGCGAATGCACTTACCAGCCGGCAGGAATATAGCCCTGCTATCTTCTCCCAAGCTGTTAGTTACAGTACACATCACTGTCAGATTCTTGCTGGGCAGCACAGTGATCTTGTGAGTGACCTTTCCATTGCTGTATGAGGTTTTCTCCTGTGAGCAAACAGATTAACCATCAGATCAGAACAAACTGAGCATGAAGACAAACTCATGTTGTAACATGTACATCCAAATGCATCCCCGAGTCAGTTTCTCCATTAGGGGGTGCTGTATCCATTCACTATGGGCCTTTCACCGTTGCCATGAGATGTGCCCAGTCAGCCTACCACACCTCGTGATGATAAAAAATGTTCCCCCAGGAAAGATACTCAGAGTGCCTGATGAGTCAAGCGGAAATAATCACTCAACTATTACAACACACACAAAGAGAACCTCGGTATTGAGAAACTCAATTCTCCTGTAATTGCATTCATTACAGGAAGCACAACAAAACAATAAACCTAATTCTGTTTGCATCTATTCTGACAAAACAAAATGGCTAAAAGTCTGAGCCCTCCATGATCTTGTTTCCATTTAATGAGGGCGTAAACAGAATAACAGCCTCTAAAGCCAGTAGGAACAGCTAGTGTATTTGAGGCATTCTTTACCAGTAAAACAGAATTCCCTGTTCCATCATTTCTTGGGCATAACACATGGAAACAAGTACAACGTTAGAACAATGAGAAAATAAGCCAGGATCTAAACTAGCAAATAATTCATAACCTGTTAGATGGACTGCGGCATTCATTGCAGCAAGGCTGAGTCAAGAAGACAACTGTAAACTCATTTGATATAATATGCTCTTTATATACCTACAGGGAGCCTTTCTGCTAAAAGAAACTACAAAGACTTCCTGCTAACGGAGAGTATGGAGAGTTTGCTAGGACTAAAGGTATTACTCTGACATCAGAGGGTGAAGTCAGCTTTGAGGTGGAAGAACTTTAGCTTCAGGCACCCTTCCATGTCTTGACACCTTGTCAGGAGCAGCAGGTCTGCACTTGTTCCAGTGGAGAAAGGTGACAAACTTACATTGGTGCCATTGACGCTCCATTGGACGCTGGGTTCGGGCGAGCCCTCAGCCTCGCAGATCAGCACTTTGGACGTTCCATCTGAGCCTGGTTTCTCCGTCAGGTCCTTGATCAGGGGCTTGCCTGGACAGAGAAGGGGAGCCACTTACTATCAGTTTAAGCAAAGTCAGATTCATAAACATGTCATGCACTGCTACTGGATAATGTATTCAGTCAGTATTGATGCAGCGGGAACTTTCTCCCAGAAATCTTAACACTATTGGACTGGGCTGTTTGTTTTACATTTCCAATATCTAGAAAGTAAAAAAATGTCAATATGGACATACTAGACTCCATTTTCAGAGTCTTATATAAATTCATGAGCCACACACCCACGCACATCCACCATTAGTGCTAGCTCCTCTACCCAGACAAGCTCATGCCAGTGCTCTCCATAGGACAAGCGCTGAGATATCCAGGCCACTACCTTCTGCACAGGGAGAAGCTCCCAATACTATTGTGTTTCAGTTGCACTATCTATCACTCCTTGGCCATCAAAAGAGCGGTCATGGGACTATGGGAAAAATGTGCTTGTGTTGTTTAAACAATGAAATGAATAAAGGTTATTTACAAATATAGATACAAGTGTTATGTCTGCTATGCCGTACCAGTGAACTCCTGACCTTGTGTTGCTAAATATTTTTAACTCATGGTTGCATTCACACAGAGTTCAGAAGGGCACATAACTGCAAAGGAGGCTATGCAAGAGTCACAGACGACCATTTTGCAACAGGTACTATTCACACTGCTCATGTTACTGTTAATATAAGCATCACAGTGGCAGACGTAAATGCCTCTCTTCATTCCCAGTTTGCCATTGGAAGAGGTAATCAGATGATCATACCCTGGACATGCAGCTCAAACTGATGGCTTTTCTTAATGCCGGCCACAGACATCTCCAGCACGTATAGTCCAGCGTCTGCATAGGTCAGCTTTCCAAAAGCAGGCATCTTATCTAGCTTCCCATTGTTCTGGAAGAGAGACACACACAGAGAAATAGAAATCAAGGATTTGAACACAATTGCAGCTCAGACATAAGGAATTATGATTGGCACTAGCCTCTTTAAATTGTGAAGTTAAAATAAGGGATACTGTTATTTTCTGAACTTGTTGAATGTTTATATTAGATTTGAAATTATTTTAGTTTTAAATGTGATATTTTGTATTGTATGTCAGTTTGGAGAAAAGTGTCTCACACAGATATAAGGAATGGCTGAGAGGTGTGTTCCTGTACCGGTCTCATTCTTCTTACCTTGGTCCATGTGACACGGGCCTCATCAGAGGCATTCTTCCCCACTGTCACCTTCAAGCTCTCCCCGACGTTCTTCACGATCCTCCCTGTGGGGCTGAGGCTGAGATCCAGGTCTGAGGGGGGGGGGGGATGGAAAAGAGAAGGATTGTTCAGATGCGGTGAGAAGGCTCCTATCAGCACGCCGCAGGCTGCTTCCCACACGCTCATCTGTCCTGCTTATCAACTGCTCCAGCCCCTCGGAGGAGCGGAATCCACCTCGCAGCGTGGGTGACTTTGTGATTTAGGGAGGACAAGTTCCCTGGAGACAACCCATCTCCTCTCCTTGGGCCCACAAAGGCCTTTGTTTCCAGCTCCCTCGCACTCGAGATTTAGACGTAAGCAACTCCAATCTGCCCGTGGAGAAGCGTGAAATACATTGGAATTGCTATAGGGGGCTCCACTGAATGCACATTAAAGGGCTTTGTCACGGCCTTTGAACATAACCGGCCCAAAGAAACCACACCTAAGAGTGGAGTAATTAAATGTGGCCAGAGTCTGTGCTTATCTCTGTTTGCATAATGCACCGCCCTGATATTAGCTGTCTAGCCAATGGATGTCAGAAATTCTAATTAGTTCTCCCACTGCCCACAGGAATGTCTAACTTCCTCTCCGCTGTCCTGGAGTAAATCTGATTTTCTTAATGTCTTCTGGCTCGGTTCGGAAAAACACAGTAGTAAAATTGTAAAAGAAGACCGCATGTCCGTGCGCGGGGGCTAAAATGTTCCTCTTACTGAAAATGGCAAAGGACTCACAGTGGACAATGATTTCTTTTGAGTCCTGCATGTTCTCGTCGTTCAGCAGAGAGCACTTGTACTTCCCACTGCTCTCTCGTGTCACACCGAGCACGGTGTACGTGTCATTGGCCAACACCGGCACTTTCTGGTCCTGTCAAAGGAAATAACAGATACAGTCAGCATGCAACAGGTATATGTGTGTGTGTGTGTGTGTGTGTGTGTCAAAGGCACCAGAGTGACACTGGTAGAGCAGAGCACTTGCCCGTAAGTGGAAGTTAAAGCCGGTGGGGGGAGGATTGCCATCTGCTTGGCACTTGAGAGTGACATCATCTCCTTCTTTGATAGGACTCTTATTGATCACCTGCAGTTTCACCTGCTCTGTGGCATCTGGTTAAGTGGACGAGAGAGAGAGAGAGAGAGAGAGAGAAAGAAGAGAAAATCATGTTCCAAGCACTGCACAGCAGAGAGGGCCTGTCTCCTCATGCACTCTCCTCATGCACTCCCCTCATGCGGTTCGCGCCAGCCCCGAGGGCCAGCCTTCTTTATTTCTCGAGCCATTTGCTGTGGCCATTTTCTATCACCCCCTATCTTCCTCTCGCTCTCTCTCGCTCTCTCTCTTCCATTTGTCCTCCTGTGTGAAAGGCAGTGGCGGAGCGAGTCCTATTGCATCTGCACCCTGAGGCGCAGCACAAATCTGCTCTCAGCAGTCAAAGAGTGCCACCGCTGACAGGCTAAATTAGAACCATTGTGTGTGAACACACACCGGCCCAAAGGGCCTGCTTCACTGATGCTGTCTGTCTGAACGCAACTACAAATGATGCCCATAGCACTACAAAGCATGACCACTTGATCAGAACGTTTATCATGGGTGGTACAGAGCACGTCTGTGAACACACACACACACACACACACACACACACCAGCCGGGTGTAAGGAAATGGGCCTCTCCACAGTCACTTTACCATAGGGGAAAAAACATTTGAATGCGAGCACAGATGTCTCCACCACTCTGGAACCCAAACAGCCATCCATCTCCATGTCAAATCCATTCCCCGGATGCCTCACGCAGCACTAAATCAATATGGGCCTTCAGCTCCCAATTTGAGGGAGGTCATCAGACAGGCAGGCGGCTGGTGAAGTGAGCGAGTGATGGAGCGAGGGAGCGAGTAAGAGAGCGGTGCCCGTCCCCTGGGAGGCGCTGTCTACTCACAGTGGATGGTGAAGGTCTCTGGAGCCGAGGTCTGCTTCTGTCCCTCATGGGTGGCCACGCAGGTGAACTCGAGGCCCACGTCGCCTTTGCCCGCCGTGTACTCAAGAACCGAGGAGGTGGTGGACAGGCCTGTGCTTGGGTCCTTTGTCACCTGCTGAGTGATCTTAATTGCTATACGAAGACATACACACACACACATACAGGGGAGAGTTTTTTTCTAGTAAGTAATGTCACTAAAAATCCACATGGCTTCCTGGAAATGAATGTGAAAAGTTACTGTACTTTTGTTAGCAGATTTGAGGGGATGGCCCTCCTTGTTCCACTCTAAGACAGCCGCAGGGTTGGCATCACTGGCAACACATTCCCCAAGCTGAAAAACAAACCACACTTAATCATTAATCACAGGGATCTCCCAAAACTGACCTATGATCTGTTCAGTAGAAGGGAAAATGATACTCTAAAGAGTACCTAGTTTCACTTCTATTTTTTATAGTCAAATGTGCCAAGAGGTCACTGTTATCAAAGTTTATCAAGTGGGCAGGGCAGGAAATTTCATTGAGCTGACATAGTTCACACGTGCTTCCTGAACTTCCCTAAATGACATGCTCGCAATGACGATTACTGACTCTTGTCTCTGAGAGGAAGTTTGGGGACTTTTCTGAAACCACCTCCTTGCTACTGTTAAGGTCACCTGATCTCATTTAGGTGCTCAGCTTATGTCCTACTGTAAAACATTTCCAGATGAATTGACATTATGTGTTTCTCTTGACAGAGTGCTCAATCATTTCAAGTCATTCAAGGGGGGAAGTAAAGGCTGTCAGTGAATCTGCCCTGAAGGAAAGTCCCATGGTGCCTGTTGGTCTGGCTGCCTGCGCCGTGCCTTCTAACTATGACTGATCGGAGAGCTTCCCCTGCCTGACAGCAGTGCTCGCCTTAGAAGCCTTTTTCCAGCGGTGGAGCCCTGACAAACCACTGCTGCCGTCTTTTTTTCCCCAGCCTCTCCTGCTGCAAGAGAAATGGATGTGCAAAAACTCCATTACAGGAAAAGCTGGGGCTGCATTAATAAGGATGTGACAGGATTAGGTGAGGAGTCGCTCCGGCTTTTTGAGCAATTCTTTGCCCTCGGGGGCGGCGGCGGCGGCAACAACAGGGGCTGTGGGGCAGGATAGAGAGCTCAGAACAGACGGAGTGTGTGTGTGTGTGTGTGTGTGTGTGTGTGTGTGAGGGGGGGGGGGGGGTAATGGCGTCTCTGCCCAGGAGCTGGCTGAGGATGATGCAGGGACTCAGGCTGGCAGAGCAGCACCCCAGCCACTAGCCATGGCGCACGGCAGCAACAGCAGCAGCCTCTCAACCATCAGATAAGGAACCAAGGCCCCCCCTCTTCCTCTCTCCCCCGTGTGCTCTTCCTGTGCTTTTCCACCCAGGGCTCTCGCTCTCCCTGGCGCCCTTAGTGTTTTTGGCTATAATGAGAGCCTTCAGAGGCTAATGTGCTGTGAGAGGCTGCCTGTCGGCTTGGCCGTGACCACAAGCTTTTTTTTTTTTTTTTTCCCCTCCATTTCTCGCCGTTCCGCTGAAGCTTTCCCACCTCGTGCTCCCTCCCATTCCTCACCCCCGAGAGCCGCCTCTGTGCCGAGGCCTGACCTTTCACCAGCCATAATGTTTTCATGTTGGAGTGAATTGCGCCTCAAAGCGGGCGCTCTGAGGAGGAGCACTCTAGCGCCGCAGCGCAGCGCAGTGCGACCAAGGCGGCACTTTGAACATGACAGAGCTCAGAAGGCGGCCTCCCAAAACAACCCCCGCCCCCCTCCTCCCCTCCCCTCGCTTTCCACCCCCTCAGTCTCCGCAAACATCAGAAAAAGCTCTGGGTGACAATAAAGGGAAAGAGAGCAGCCAGCACCCACCAACTTCAAGAAAAAAGGAAAAAGAAATGACAAGTACTACTGCCATGTTACCCATATACATATCAAATACATATACATAAATCATGCGGTACATACTCTATACACTGGACATGTATGTACGAATCATGATTCAGGGCTGATGAGCTCATCTGGGATGGATTACTCATCCTCAAAAGCCCCTGTGTGTTTTTTTTTTTTTAGTTTTTATTCCTCCTTCCTGCATCAACACATGGTTAAAGTCCCTCCAAAATGTGAACTAAATCCGTGTTGCAGCACAAGTGCTGTTTCAGTCTTGAAGAGAGCACATCTCAAATTTCCCACAGGGGTCCTGTCCCTCATCGCCTGAAGATTGGTAACATTAACATTGATTTCTCCTCATTGATCCTTCATTCTCTTATATCGATTTTGCTCATTGCCTCAGCGCCTAAACGGAGGGTAAAAGACGTAAAACTGTGCGGTGTCAGATCACACTAGATTGGCAAATGTGTAAACCATTTTACTTACTTTTGTCAGCTTTCCATTTTCCAGCTCTTTGGCTTTATCTTTGATCTGGGGTGGTGAAGGCCTCTCTGTAAACATCCAAAATGCTCATGAGTAATGACTGGATTAGGCATTCTGATTGCTGTGGGCTGGTTTCCACTGATTAGATATTTCACAGAGAGCTTAATTACAGGAACTATACCCCTCGGGCTGAGTGTTGATGCTGTGTGGTCTTTTTTCATTTCAAAGCCTGTAGTTATGCCCACAAAACCAGCAACCAGTCACAAGGTTTGAATCTCACACAGGGCGATGCGGAGAGGACTTACTCTGGACGGCCACTTGCACTGGGTACTCCTTCACGTTGCTCCCCCACACCTGCATGCAGGTGAAGACCCTCTGGTCGGCCAGCGTTCCCTCCTCGATGAGCAGGCTGGAGTTGGCCGAGATGCTCACCCTGTCTTTGTAGCCGTCTGTGGCTTGGATGGTGGCCACCTCCTTGTGGGCCTGTTTCACCAAGAGGTCTCCGGCTGTGTTGTCATCCTTCTCCTGATGGAGAGAGCACACAGAACACAGCTGATGCTGAAGGCACTCTCTACTCAATGGCTATAATTATATTTAATTGCAGTGTTGGGGGATAATGCATACCTGCCTGTATAGTTAACATGTAATCCTCAGCTGTATACTATGTACCATGCATTTCTAATCTAGCAGTGGACGGGGAAGGGAGAGCAATTGCAACTCACGTATTTCCACTTGGTGAATATGAGGCCATCATCAGCTTGGGCTCCTCCATTGAAGCAGGGAACTTCAATCGTCTCTCCATACTGGCCCACGATTGTCGGTATACTGCTACTGGCTTAGAAAAAAATGAAACAAGAACACATTTAGGACATGTTTAATCATGTTACTTTGGATGAGGACTGTTTTTCAGAAATAAAACCATTTTCAATATAGAGGAGAAAATGCCCTCAGTTACAAAGAGTTTGTTTGTGTTGTTGCTAAATGCTAAAATGTGACACACATTTCTCTAACACGTCTAGACTTTCTCTCTCGGGATGTGTCATTGGTGACAGACAAGAAAGCACAGAGGATGAGACGGAGGCTTGCCACAACTACCAGAACAAGAAAGGAGCGGAACCCTATAGAGCGGTTGCCATGGTGATGGGGCCCAACAGCAGCAGTGCAGGGGTTCAGGCAGATGAATGGGCTAGGTCAAAAGGGGAGGTTGCAGGGTCTTCATGCTCCAATCACTTCCATAGGTCCCCTCTCTTTCTCCATGAAGACTCAGTCAAAGGGCCTCATGCTATTGGGGTTCAGATTCTGGTCACATTTAAGTTTTGGGCCTGGGGGCACTAATGACATATTGGCCAACTGACATCCACTGAGGACTACAGGGCCACTACTGTATGACATTCATCTTCTCATTGGATTGGGATGGTCTGAGTAGTTGTGGGAGAGAGGGCTGGAGAGGCGGAGAGCTCCTTTAATAAAAGTCAAGTATAGGCTAGTGTGTATACAGGAGAGATTGCACTCTGCAGTCAGAAATATTCATAACTTTTCCATGCTGTGCATTCTCTCACGAGGGCCAATTAAATGCAGAGATTTAATTAACATCCACTAGCGATGCCGGCAAACCACTGTCCAGGTGTGACCTGCTCTGTGCAGACACTAGTCTAGATTGAGTCCATTGTGCTCTTGTTTGCCCAGGAGACACAGCGGGCAGGGTAAACAACAGGGCCACATTGCAACCTCCTGCTTTCAGCCCTGGCAAGCCACATGCACCATGACAACAGCTAATCAGCCAGAGGACTGGATCTGGTTTCGGTAACTGAAGAGGGGCTTCTAGGCAGGTTTGTCTGGAAAGTCGAGGCTAAAGACAAATACACTTTGCGGGAGCAGGGCTCAAGCTGAGCAGCGAGGTGATTAAACAAATGCCCATTTATGGTTCTCCTCATCCCTCCTACCAAGTCAAGAGCCAGCTAAGGATACCTGCTGTTACTTCAACAGCTCAGGTCTTGCTCCCCAACAATCAATACACTCTGCTAATGTTCCAAAGGCTTTTACAAAACATTATTACCCAGCAATACCGCCTGGCACTATTTCTCAAAAGCCTTTAAAGCAACACAACAGAAGAATTTAGGCTCTTTGGCATTAATAGTCAGAGAATATCCAACCATGATCCACAACAACGCCACATTCTACAATATCAAGTGCTCCATGTGTGCACTGGCAATGCCACAGAAGCCATTCTCTGTACAGTAGTGTCAGAATGAGTTTGAAACTATTTTCGGATGCTAAGAGCTGTACCCCTTTAAAACCAGGTTCAATGACATAGGGGTCACAATAATGCTAGGTAGGCTACTTAAATACTAGGCTATCTGTCAAAGAATCTCTAATCTAATCCATGTTTAGTATAAAAATGCAATCCATTAATTCATTTATTCAAGAAACGGAAATGGAATGAAGAAATATTCCACTTCATAACCTCAAACAAAATGCATTTCTCAAGTTTTTGTCAATTTAACTGTTCAGTTAAATAACTCTTGAATGGCTTCAAGGAGCAGCTCCTCTGATAGCCATGACTATCTTAAAAGCTGAGTGTGAAAGAAAGTATGCACAGACAACCTCTGCATGCCAAAATGGAATCTCTTTTGAATTTGAAAAATGCCTGTTGAGTGGTCGCCACCCTTTCGAAATAACCCTGAGCAACGGCTCCTCTCATGTGGCAGGCGTGTTTGCACTCTGTCAGCGGGGGTCCGCCTCTTATCTTAGCACTCTGACAGGCAGAGAACTGGGATGACCATAGACGTAACACCTCATCTTCACATCACAAAAACAAATGGGAGAGAACAGCAGTGGGACTGAGCTTGGCAAATTTATTTACAGGGGATAACAATCAGCATTATGATTCAGTCATTTCTCAACTTCTATTTTCTCTTTATTCTGTCACTTAACAACATTCTTTGTGAAAGAAAATAATATACCCTTTAGTTACTCCAAGAGATAAACAATTGGAGCAAAATCCAACTGAAACTGATGTCAGAGTGACACAATGCCTTCGATTCATTGTGTGTCATTGCCATCTAGACTAGAAAATCTGTGCTGTTTTGCTTCTCAGTGATATTCCCCCAAATGTTATTTGCAGAAATGTAAAAATTATTCTTTTTAAAGAACAGTAAAATAACTTCCATTTTCCATTCGCCATTTTAACACCGCCAGACTGTCTCATAACAGACGGTCTTGACATCAGGGTCGTTCTATTACCAAAATGCATTTTATTCAGCTGCATTTTGTTTTACTGGTGACAGGGAGTTTTTTCCTCATGCCTGTGGGGTTTTTGAGAGAGAGAGAGAGAGAGAGAGAGAGAGAGAGAGAGAGAGAGAACACAGCATCCTGATGGGCCACTGTAGAGCCTGTCTGCATGTGCTCCCTTTGCTGTTCAAGCCCAGAGGTGGATTTCTGACAGCTCTGATTCTCATGATAAAGAAGCAGAAGAATCCCACAATCTCAGGTCTGCAGAACAAATACAGTGAATTCATATTTCTCGCCAGTCTGGGTGAGGGATGCCGCAAAACATTGGCCACACACTCTCAGAGTGCAGGAGAAATCTGTGAAGTGGAAAGAAAGATGGAGGTCCATTTACTCTAAACAAATCTGATCCACCCTCCCCATGCAGGAGCGAGGCTAAGTGTGCAGGCACTTGGGAAATCAATGTGGACCAACTCCATGCTCCATGGCCCCATGACTCATCAAAACACAACTGGCATGGCTGGGATCAAACTCCAACTTATTGCCAACTTCAAAAAAAAAAACAGGCTGCGGAATTGAACTCTGCCTACTGATCTGCCATTCGGCAGCCTTTTGTCTTCACACTTCAAAACACATGAGGGATATCAACAACAGCAGCTCCTCCGTTTTGCCTCAATCTAGCAATCTCATCAACAGCCCACAGGGCAAGACATGGTGGTTTGACAATCAAAACCTGATTAATCACTCACAGGGCTGTCCGCGATGAGAACCACCAACAGTGGCTGGGAATTCACTGGCTTGAGGGCTTTTCTAAACTGGATAGCAGTAATTTAAATGACTATTTTTTGGTGTCGTTGGTTATATGTAATATTTTGCATCTGCTGTGCTGAGCGGCATAACCATTAGAAAAGCCTTTGGTGCTCTAAAGGTTTGAAGGCTCCAGAGACTTTCCACTGCCTTTGTTCTTGTGTTCTTTGTTGTATTTTTTGGTTGGCTGTGTTGTCTGCAGTAGTACTGCCTTACACTGTAATGATGGAAAATAGGATGTTTTTTTTATTTGACTAAGCCTTAGCCATCACTCAGGCCTTCATAAAATACTGTTTTCACATATATGCATAGAGTATAGACCTCACCATATAATTTACAGTAAGCCTTCTCAGGTGGATTAGACCTCTCTGGTTTTGATGTTTCCTACTCAGATTTGATGGAATCCAGGAAAACGGATAACAAAACCTTTGGTATTTGATCATCGCTGGCACAATGAAACAAGGATGCTACCTAATCCGTTTAGTTACA
>JAVQKI010297753.1:0-21569 GCA_036025975.1 Nematalosa erebi
AACAATGAAATAGATGATCACTCACCATTTCCTGACAGCAAATACCAAACATATTATTTCTTTCATCTCTCTTTTTCTCTGTGACAGTCTGCAGACAAGACAATTCTTTATGCAGTGGCCTGTACCCTAGTCAACTGTACCAACAGCTATGATAAAAAGGAAATCATTCCTGAGCTGGTCCAGTTGGCCAAGTTTTCCAAGCAGCATGTCCCAGAACAGCACCCAAAGGTAATGAGAGATTCACAAAAGTTGGACTGTTCAGAAGGACACGATTTACATTGGCAGGGACTGTGTGTCCTCTAATGCTGGCTCTTACAGCGATGTGGTTGTTTACACTATAGGATAAGAAGGACTTCATTCAGAAGAGAGTGAAGAGGCTGTTGAAAGCTGGAGTGATCTCAGCTCTCGCTGTCATGGTCAAAGCTGATAGCACCATTCTGACTGACCAGACCAAAGAAATGCTTGCAAGGTGAAGATTGCTACCATGTTTGAAATATGCAATATTTTGACAACTTCAAATAATTTTTAATGAGTACCCAACAGTCAATGGACATGTGCAGAATATTAAACAAAATGTTTTTCCTCTCTAGAGTTTTCTTGGCCTTAGCAGATGATCCCAAAGACCGTGGAATCATTATTGCTCAAGGAGGTGGAAAGGTAACTAAGCAGTCCATATGTACAACCATATCTCCAGATCATTGTCATTACTGTATTATTATTGATTTAATGTTAACACATGTAACATAAGTCATTGAATTCAAGTGCTATGCTGGGTTAAAACAATATAAAGAAAATAACAAAAAAAAATACTATGATTTCTTAAATGTGGCCACAATTACTCTGCCCACCACAGGCACTCATTCCCCTGGCTTTGGAGGGAACAGACTCTGGAAAAATCAAAGCCTGTCATGCTTTAGCAAAGATCGCAGCCATTTCCAACCCAGAGATTGCCTTCCCTGGCGAGAGGGTATGACTTTATCTTCCTGTTTAATGACAAAGATGACCACTAAAATAAATTAGTTAATTACACAACTGCTATCCATTGTCTTAGGCTAAATTGAGTATTTTACATGCAGGTTTATGAGGTTGTGCGACCACTGGTTAGCTTGCTGAACACAGAGAGAGATGGTATGCAGAACTTTGAGGCCCTGATGGGTCTGACAAATCTATCTGGCTACAATGACAAACTTAGGTGAGTGTTATATTGTTGATTATAATTTCAGGTCTTGCAATAATAATCGTAATAACAATATAAAGTAAAAAAGCCATCAGTCATGTCAATAATCATATTTTAAAACATTATGTATTAATCTGCTCTTTTATCAGAAAAAAGATTGTCAAAGAAAATGCTCTCCCAGATATTGAGAACTACATGTTTGAGGAGCATGAACAAATCAGACAAGCAGCAACTGAATGTATGTGCAACCTCGTCTCATGCAAAGAGGTAAGAATACTTTCAGCTACGACAGAACATTCTGACAGATAGTTTGAATAGTCAGACCAGCTGACTAAGACTTGTATCTCAAATTTGTAATAAAAAAATAAAATGTCAGTATTGCAATGAAATAATAAATACTTTGGTTGTTGTATTGCAATAAAAATGGAAGTTGTGCAGAGCATGTTGTATGAGGTGATGAACCAGCAAAGGTGCTGTAGCGCAGCAAGTAAACATTTTTTTGATGTGTCCTGACAGGTGCAAGAGAGATACATGCAGGATGGGAATGACAGGCTAAAGCTCCTGGTGTTGCTCTGCTCTGAGGATGATGACAAACTCCAGAGGGCAGCTGCCGGAGCGCTGGCTATGCTCACTGCAGCACATAAAACACTGTGTACGAAGATAACAGTAGTGGTGCGTACCTTCATGTCAGGGCTATTCCAAACCAGTTTGTCTTACCACTGCATACTGTAATTTTGTGTGGTGCCAGTTCATCTGATTTAAGAGATCTGTTTTGTCTAAAACATTTTGCACTACATTAACAAATATTATGTTGAACTCTGCAAAAGTTTCATAATCAGAGACAATATTTATAACACAGTTTGGCTTATGCTCTCTCTTTCTCTCTCTGTCCTGTAGACAGTGCAATGGCTTGAAATCCTTCAGAGGCTGTGCCTCCATGACAATATTGAAGTTCAGCACAGAGGTCTTGTGATTGTCTACAATATGATGAATGCTGACGATGAGCTGGCAAAGAAACTGATTGAGAGTGAGATGCTGGAAATTCTGACAATTATTGGCAAACAGGAGGATCACCCCAAGAGGCAGCCTGTGCTTGATGCTGCCCGTGCAAGCCTTTCTAAGGCTATGGATCTTGGACTCATAAAGCCCTTTGCTGCCGGTAGACAATAGAGCCTACAACCTTAAACTGTTCCTCTTGGAACACTTAAGGACTGGAATAACTCTTTTGGAGTTTCTTTGTTTTTTTTCTTTTACCTTTGATTTAATTTTTTAAATGTATTTCTATTCTAAGTCAGAGAGAAATAGTTCAATGTGTTTTCGTTTTTTGTTTTCTTATATTTGCTTAATGTATTTTACACATCCTGATGGCATTTGTATAAAAACATGTTTGTATCTATCTATACACCACAAGGAGTAATAAAGTTTAGATGCCTACGAAACTTTCTACTAAAATGGTCTGCATCCTGTGTCTAACAGGCTTTACCACTGCATGTTAGTCTGTTATTATGCCAGTTGGGGGCATAATGAAACTAGCTTTGTGGAACCCAGTTGGGGCAATGGCGTGTGATAGCCTATGTGTTTTATGAACATATGGGTTCATGAAATCTAAAACTTAAGAGCAGTGCGTCTTTGCAGCCAAACGGACCTACGCTTGTTTTTCCCGACAAACCCCAGACTTCAGAACTCGCCTGTGCGACTAGACTGTTGTAGGATGGAAGGACGCAGTTTCGGCCATTGTGCGCATGCGCTCCGTTTTTATTCTCAGCACCTCTCCCTTTCAGTAATATTCTCCCGGCTTTCAACCAAGGCGGAACAGATGAGATAAATTCAAATATAAACAGTCTTGTACATATATATTATATGCATATATTCCATTAGTGAAGTATGGCGGGAAATTTTGGCAGAATTACCGTTGGTATTTACGTGGAAATTAAAAGGAGTGATGGTAAGTTTAACTCTAACAAGTCATTTTCCGACTTGGCTTTGCTAGCTCTCTAGCTGACTTGCTAACACAGCTAGCTTACAGACGTTAGCCGAGTGGTCAGATGTTGCACTGCCTTTACGACGAGTTGTTAGCATGCCTATTCTATCGTATCGGAGTTAGCTGGCTGCCCTTATCTTTGTTGTAGTAACAGTCCGGTAATAAAGCACAGCGACCATCGTATCCCAAACACAACCGCCTTTTGTGGGGTGGTAGTGCCATACTAGGTTCTTGTAAAACGTTATCTATATGTATCGTTAGCGTTACTCGTCATCTGTTAACGTTACCTAAACATAATGGATGGCTAGTTTGTTCAGGTTGACTAGTTAACGTTAGCCAATTTAGCTTTGCTTGTCAACTACCAAGCTAGCCTCATCGTAATCGTGTTAGGTAACATTATTTTAGTGTACCTCACTGATAAATGCAGTAGCTAGATAGCAGGTTGTCTTCCGTTGCCGCAGTTTGCAAGCCGACCAGCCTAAATGGTTTTTGTTCTAGCACAAAACAGTCGCTAACAGTTGGTAGTAGTATTCCGATCTTAAACGACATCCCACCCTGATGGACTGAGTTAATGCCAGCTAAGTCGAAGTCTCAGGTGTAAGCTTCTTGTAAACCTTAATGTTACAATCAAGGGTTAAAAACCTGGTCATTCATCTTTAGATAAGGACTTCTGGTAAATACGGTTGTGATTCAGGTGACCAGCTTTGTTTGACATAAAACCCGTTCGGTGAGGCTTGCAGAGAGGGCGATTGTTTAAAGTGAACACCAACTAAGTTATTATGCCTTTTTGGTAATTAGCTAACTTAGTATTTGATCTACGTTTCTCGTCAGCTTGCTGATGTTTAATTGTATTCGTAGCGCAGCCCATGTTCTTTTGGAATTTTGTCTGGTTTTATTGAGATAACAAGCCAGTGAAGCTGTCGTATGAGTTAAGGGACTAAATGATTGTACATGTATAGCATAATGACTTGACCGATTCTAACTTAGGTTTCTGACGAGTTTGTTGCATAACTTATTTGTAAGCAATTTGAACACATCCTTAGGAGAAACCCATGCAAAAAAGTTGTAAAGGTATTCCAACATAGCCGCTCTGCCTTGTATGTGTGAGGATCCTCCCGCAATGTTTCACGACCACTGTGGAGATTTGGCTATTTACAAGATAACTGCAAGGGTAGCTTGTGAAGATCGCCATGGTGACGCGTGACAAGTCTTTCAGTCGAGACTAACCTAGTCAACCCTTTTGTTATTGTGTTGTGTTAAATCTGCTTGGATTGACTTGAGACGGAACTGAACCTAGCCATTGTTTGGCCACACTGTAGGATATTTGCTGTCATGGGGAAGTTACAGTGATGTCACAACTTTTGGACTTGGGAAAAGAAAAGTAATTATTTATTAGATTGTTCCCTCTTGTTCGGTGGGTTGTTTCCATTACAGTGACAGCTTTTACAATTTCATTTGATAATTCCGTACCTGTTAAGAGTGGTCAGAGACGTTTCGACTGAAGCCAAACTCACATGTTTAACAGGTCAGTCCATCTGATGCTCCAATCAGAGCGGAAATCGCTGTAGTAAACAATAGGCTTGAAATGGACAAATCCCTTTATTGCGTTAGGCTAAATTGTATGACTGAATTCAAAGAATTAGGCTTGTAATATAGATCAGTTTAGTTTTAATGCTTTTATGCTGTAGGATTACTGACAGTCCCCCAGCATATGACATTTATCTGGATTGCTCAAAGTGTAATGTTTCACAGATGGCATTGGAAAACCTTGAGGACTTGATGTTGGGATTAACTTGTAAAATTATTCAATCGACAGTAGGTAATGCAAATAACTCTTGTCACTAGAGGTATTTGCTGCAATGGGGGAAAAGGGGGCAGATTTGAGGTTGTGTTCAGTTGTTTATTTCCTCTTTGCTAAAGTTTGAAACACTCTGTTAGACCAATTGAAAGAAAACTGATCCTTATGTTTGGGTTCCCTTAACATACCCATGAGCCATGATCATAATTTGTTTCCTTTTTTCGTTGTGGCATGCCTGTGATCTGAAGGAATAAGAAAAACCCATTTGTGATTTCTTGGCACATGACTCAATTAATAGGCTGTCAATAAGCAGTGGCCGTCTGACTCCTAGCTTATGCAGTATTTCCATCTGATCTGTGTTTTTGCAAGCTGGAGTAATGCAGAGAGGGATTATGTTGCTGATGTGGGCTTAGAGACAGAACCCTGCTGAGCGTTGCTCAAAGAATCATCAGGCTCCTGAATAATGGACACTGTTGTTTTCCATGATTATGCTGAGGAGGAATATATAAAGGGGTGTTGAGATCAGGAAGAAGGAAAGCAGAAATGCCTGAAAATATAGTCATTCACACATGTAGCCTACATAAGGCAGTCTGGACCCAGTTTGGAGAGTTGGTTGATGTTGTGGAGGGTGGAGTGGTTAGCTCATCTCAGCCTGGTAGAGTGCACTGTTTTAAGCAAGTCACAACAAGACAGCAGAAATCAACCCAACAAGAGTTTGCTCTGAATGTGCAGCACTTAAGGGAATTCTGGAGCCAGGAGCTGAAAGCTCAGTCCGTGTGAAACATGGAACTGCAAATGCTTCCGGAAGGTGCACCGTGTCCAGTTCCGTGAGAGACTGTCAAATTTTCATGAGCATTTCTCTCTCTTTCTGCATCCTGAGATGACCCTCTAGTTTTGTTGTCGTTGTTGCTTTCATTTATGCTCTAATATTTATCGCCTTCTCCTACTCTTCTTTCCCTACCCCCTTAGGACGAATACACCAAGCGATGGTGACTTCCCTAAACGAGGAGAACGACAGTGTCACCGTGGAATGGATCGAGAACGGAGACACGAAAGGGAAAGAGGTATGCCTGCGGGTCCAGCGTCCAACGTGTCGCCCCTTAAACATTGTGAATAATGTAATAGGCTGCTCTTGGGCATGGCTGGCACATGGAGTGCGGCATCACTTCTCTGTGAGACGGCACTAGTGGCAGGGGTTTGCACTAAGACACTAGGACATGGGGGGGGCGGGGGGGTTTGATGTGTCTGCCATGGCAGCAAAACAAGTGCTCTGTTCCTTTTTGATTTCAAAGCCACTGCGAAACTCAGTTCTGCTGTGACGAGTGGAATGCAGTAGCCTAATTTTAAAAGGCATAAAGGATGAGCTGAAGCTAAGAGACATTAAAGGTGAACTATGAGCTCTTGCATGGTTTTTAGCACAATTTCCTTCTTGTCTCAGTTCATGGACATCACCCCTTTATCAGCTTGCTGCCTGCCCCCTGAATACATTGTGAAAAAAGACCGGTCTCAGGAGACAACACAGGGGCTGTAAACCTCAAACAAACACTAGGGGCACAGGCTGTGCACCACAACATAACAAACCACATTCCAGCCAAACACCAACAAGATGGTTCGGGGAGGTGGTAGGGGTTAGTGAGCATGCACATATGGGTGGTGGGGCAGTGAGAAAAGTTCATTTCGTAGCCTGAATTTGAGAGTGGCGTTTTGTTTGGTATTGTAGTATTTACATGGAACGTCAACAGAAGTGACATCATGCAGAATCTCATAGTGCACCTTTAAGGTCTGAAGAAAATGTGTGTGTGTGTTTTCTTTTTTTTTTCTTTTAAACTTCTGTTTGTCCAAGGCTGCCTGGGCACATTGAAGAGATTTCCTTTTAATGCCATAGTGAAAATATCTACAGTCAACTAAGTCTTTCTTTTTAATAACTAAACAGCCAAGCTGAAAATGAATCAAGTCTCTCTGTCTCTTCAGAAGCAGCAGTTTGACTGTTGACAAAAAAAGACAAGCATGTATTGTCTTTGTCTCTCTTCAGATTGACTTGGAGAGCATTTTCAGTCTCAACCCAGATGTGGCCCCTGAGGAGGAAGTTGTCTTGAGCCCAGTGACTCCTCCTCCCCCCACAGCTAGTGCCACCAAGGTCAACAAGATACCAAAGGTAGGTGCTCTATCTATCCGATGCCATTACAGTCAGTAGTTCCAGATTTAGTGTGTTCATTGAGCTAGGCTCTGGTGTTACAGTAGATGCTTGCAAAGGAAGGGGCAGACTAAGGATTTCATCTGACAGTTTGATCAGGAACAGATAGGATTACCTCCTTTTTTTGGATAAATGGTAAACTGTGTGGATCTACACACAGAATACCCCCAGTGAAAGGATTTCTATTTTTTTTTTTTTGGTGGTGGAATAATAGAATTAGGTTACTGTGCACATAATCTTCGAATATATAGCCATTTGGAGTTTACATGAAAAGAAATGTCATTGCATTAATGACTACTTGAGACTTTCAAATCAAAGATTCAGACCATATCAGTTTTGTGTGGCACTGTGGATCAATTTTTTTTTGTTTCTAATGTCTTCGGGCTGATTTCTCTTTGTTGCACCATTTTGTGCAGAATCGACGAACCATTGCTCCTGTAAGAAATGAAGCTCCGACCAGAGAAGTCAGAGGTAAGCATTCCCCCATTGCCTTTGCATTCAGGGTTATGTCCAGCAATTCCAAATCTTCGGCTCATTTTGTTTGGAAGTGTTTTGTTCTTCTGCATTGTCATGTCATGTCTGTTTACTCTCATGTTACATGGCTGTTTGTCTGTTGGTATGTTTTGAAGTTGTTTTCTAAGACTCGAACAATAAACCTTCCACCAGGCGCGTCTTTTTTGTCTGTACTCTTCATTCTGAACTGTGGCATGTGACGATTTGTGCGTGTTGTGTGTTTGAAAGCTGGTTCCACCCGAGCTCGACCAGCCCAGCAGCAGTACCAGCAGCAGCCCGAGCCAGCGCTGCCTCCCCCGACCTCGCAGCCTGCCCAGCCCACCCAGAGCCAGACCGCCCAGCAGCAGCAGAATGGTGAGACCCAGCCCCCAGTGTACAGGGAACAGCAGCAGCAGCAACAGCCGCCTTGCTGGTAGCTAGTAGAATCCTTGGTGTCAGGAGGAAGCTGCTTTCTCCCATGTGCTTGGCTCCTAATTGCATAAAGGTTCTTAAGGTGGATTGGCAGACTTGGCCTGTTTGGTCGCCTTCATGTTTGATGCATCCGCCATCCACACACACACACACACACACACACACAAACAAACACCAACCACACCCTTCCACACACTAACAATCTCTTCTGAAGTTGTGCTGTACTGTTCTGACCTAGTCTTGACCTGACTTGCTCCCGTGATGGAATTAGATCAGATTAATCTGTCTACTCTGACTGTGGTTGCTGCTAAACGCTAGGCTAAGCTCTCATACTGCATGTACTAACCTGTTACAGGATTCGCCTTTAGCTGTTGTGGGTCATAGGCAATTCCAACCATCTGTGGACAGTGTGGCTTGCATATTCAAATTGCCAGCATTGGCGACAAACAATCTACAAACGGCCTTTCCCTGCCTCTCTATCAGTGCACCAAAGTCAAACTTGGGTCAGTTATTTTGTGTTTGATCCTACGGTCAGCCTCTCTCTCTTTGCATATTTAATTAGTGTGAGTTTCAGGTGTGTCTGGGCTTGCCTGCTGTCACTTCAGACGGGATCCACGGTAGAGTTTGGCTGTCTGGTAGTGACTATTGGAGAGTAGCACTGAGAATAAAGCCCTTTCTTTTTTAGGGGAAAGGGGGAGGAGAAGAAGAGCGAGAGAGAGAACGAGGGACAGTGAATAGAAAGGATGGGTTTCTGGCTCTGTCGTGTTCCAGCTGCCTCTAATCTTCTTGTCCCTCAGCTGTCAGAGCCACTGGCTGTGCCCCCCCTCACACTCTGCAGACATAACATGGAGGGATTGGGAAATGGAGGGAAAAAAGAGACAGAGAGAGGGATAGAAAGAGGGGGAGGGAGGGAGGCCCTGTGTGAGAGAAAAGGCTGTTTTTCAAAGGGTTTCATAGGTCTCCTTTGTTTAGTGCAAGGTTGCTGATTGTTCTTTTTTTTTTTTTTTTTGTCTTTCTCCCTTCTCACATTTCCCTTCCTCTCTCTGTGTCGGCTGTGCAGCGAGGAGGAAGTCAAACTGCGTGAAGGAAGTGGAGAAGCTGCAGGAGAAGAGGGAAAGACGCCGGCTGCAGCAGCAGGAGCTGAGAGAGAAGCGAGCGCAGGTCAGAATTCACACTTTTTTGTCTGCTGGAGAAGCACACACACACACACACACACACACACACACACACAGGGCATTTTTCTGCATGTGCACAGTCTAAAAGGCATACATTTCAACTCTCTTTTATGTTTGATCTTGCAGGAAGTTGACACCACTGTTCCAAACTATGAGATTCTGCAGATGATCAGAGAGTTCCGAGCTAGCCTGGACTACAGGCCCTTAACCACCGCTGATCTGGTGAGTGAAGATGCACACAGCTCAGACCTGCCAAGTCAAGCTGCTGTCGGAGATTGTAGCGCCCATTGTTGTCACAGCAGGCAGTGAAGATGTCATATCTATAATGTCATGTGGTTCAGAAGATTGTCTATGGAATGGTAATGAGGTTGTCATGTGGTTTTAAAATTTACTTGGCCTTTTTTTTTTTTTCCATGACAGATTGAGGAACATCGAATATGTGTATGTGTGAGGAAGCGCCCTCTGAATAAAAAAGGTGAGTCCTTAAAAGCTGTGTTCTTTTTGACGAAAAGTAGGAAAGTATGCCTGTCCTCCTTATGTCTAGGTATATTTGTTTTGCTTGTTGGCTAATTCGTCTGGCTAATCTGTTGTTAATGAAAATGTCTGCGTTTTTACTCCTGTTGGTAATTCTTTAGCCTTTATACTAAAAAGCAGATGTTGCTACAAGGATACTCCCTGGCCTGCTTTGAAACTTGATCAAACATTCTAGAAACTATTACAGGTCATTGGCCCACAGTACTCTTACTTGGAGTGCTTGTAACAAAATCTCACCTCCTTTTGTAGAGCTCAGCGTGAAGGACTTGGATGTGATCACCATCCCCAGCAAAGATGTTGTCATGGTCCACGAGCCCAAGCAGAAAGTTGATCTGACGCGATACCTGGAGAACCAGACATTCCGTTTTGACTATGCCTTTGATGAAAGTGCAACAAATGAAATGGTTTATAGGTATTTAAATTTACATTTTTTTTGGTTACCTCACTAGTCTCCTACTGCTTTTGTCACCGGTGAAAGCTGTTGTACGTAATCCCACTTTTAGCGAATGTGGCTCAACATGTGCCAGGAGTTAATGGTTCAGGAACTCAGTGGGTCATAGACATTAGAGAAAATATCTGTTAGGCATAGCTGTTTTGGCTGTTGTGTTCATTTCACTAAATCTCTAAGCGCTCTAGAATTTCATTCATAATGTTGTAGCATTCCCATTAGTGTCACTTGCTGCCCCACCCAGTGGACAAACGAGACAAAAACACACACGTCAGCACGGCACACACCCACTGATGTTTGTGGAATTCTGTTTCGTGAAGTCATGCTGGATCCCTAACAGTAACACGCCAGCACTTAAACCTCTCCTAAGCTGAGCTGGTGAGCTTGAGCAACACAGAGCTTTGGAGTCTGTACTGGTATTTGTTCTCCCTGGGAGCAAAACACGAGAGCTTGTTTTTGTTAGCACTGCTCTCACTTGAGCTATAGGAACTAGTAGAACAAGCAGTGATGAGCAGGCAGGAAATAACGTTAATCACCTTGGGCAGACAGAATGTTTGAGTGATGTGTCGTTGTCCCTGTCTCTAAGGTTCACGGCCAGGCCTTTGGTAGAGACCATATTTGAACGGGGGATGGCAACCTGTTTTGCCTATGGACAAACAGGAAGTGGAAAGACACATGTGAGTCTTTGAAATAAGTTCTCCACCCAAAGAATAATGTTTAAACACACCCCATCATACATCTGTAATATTTCTTAATTTTTTGTTACTAAAATGTTCATGTCTTTTTTTTTTAAGACCATGGGAGGAGACTTTTCCGGAAAGAATCAGGATTGTTCAAAGGGAGTTTACGCTTTAGCAGGTAATTTCGATTGGGTGGACGTATTGTTTGTGTAATTGCGACTAACAGTATTGTGAAGCATTGTTGTGTTCAAGAATACAGTGTGCCATAATACAGACCACATCCCACTTAGTTTGATATCTTTCTTGTGTGCAGCACGGGATGTATTTCTAATGCTGAAGAAACCCAATTACAAGAAGCTGGACCTTCAAGTATACGCAACCTTCTTTGAGATCTACAGTGGAAAGGCAAGTGGTTAATTTTTGAACTTTGCAGAACATTTTCAATGAATTATTCTTGTTCAGTGTGGAAGATGTGAACAGCGCAGCGAAGCCTCTCCTACAGCAAAAATATGCTTTCATCTTATGTCTATTTCTACCAGTACTTTGTTCTGCAAGATTTTTCTGAACATTTTTTCTCTTATGCCACATAGCCTGAGCATGTATGAGGTAGTTTTGTGGCGCAGCTCACCTGAGTGTTGTGTGGCGGTGTGTTTGCGCTGCAGGTGTTTGACCTGTTGAACCGTAAGGCGAAGCTGCGCGTGCTGGAGGACGGCAAGCAGCAGGTGCAGGTGGTGGGGCTGCAGGAACGAGAGGTGCGCTGCACAGAGGATGTCCTCAAGCTCATCGAGGTTGGCAACAGTTGCAGGTACACACACACACACACATAAACTCTTTCTTCTGTGCGCCACCGCCAAATGGGTCCTGTGTATCTTGGACCTGCTTCTCGTTTTGATTCCAAACATTTTTCTGCAGTGGGGTATTCCAAGTTTGCGGTTAAGTGGCAAACCTGGGTAAGTGGTAAATCTGATAATAGAAGGCCTTAAGGAAAGCGAGCAGGCTACTTTAACCCTTCCTCTAGCTTTACTCACTTATGTTTACCACTTAACCACCAACTTGGAATACCATCCAGGTGTTTTGGTGCAAGTCATGCATGTTATTAATTGTTATAAATATCGTATAGTACTTGACATTTTCCACCTTTGAGATGGAAGCTGAGCAGATGTCCATTTTTTCTTGTGGGTTTCTAGTTTTATACTACAAGGTCATTGAGTGTAGTTGCTTTTCAGATAATTCTTTCTTTAAGTATCACAAGATCTTCCTGTGCCTTGTCTGTGTGTCAGTGCTGACTCTTATGTGTGCTTGTCCCTGCCTTGGCTGTAGGACATCAGGCCAGACGTCTGCCAATGCCCACTCTTCACGCAGTCACGCCGTCTTCCAGATCATCTTGCGCCGGAAAGGCAAGATGCACGGCAAGTTCTCCCTCATTGACCTGGCAGGTAACGAGCGTGGGGCGGACACCTCGAGCGCCGACCGCCAGACTCGCCTGGAGGGAGCCGAGATCAACAAGAGCCTGCTTGCACTGAAGGTATTACGACAGAACCACTAAGTTCCTCTCATTATTTACAAACTTCGGGTGGTTGTTTACACTGCAAGGTTTTATGGTGTCTGATTGTGGGCCATCTGTGCCTTTAGACTTATTGGTGAGGGAAGATGCTTTATATTTTCAGACCTAAATAGGGTGAATAGGTCTTGTTTGTCCTAAGTGATTCTTCATTTGAAACGGCCCTTTGACTACAATTTCCTGGCAGCATTTTCAAAGCCTTTCCAAAACCGTTCTAGTTTTTTTTTGTTCGTTTGTTTGTTTTTTCCCCAAAGCCTTTTTAACTTGTACCCCCTTTTTTTTTTTTTTTTTTTTCTTATTTCTAAAGGGTACCTGCCACATTTATTTTTAGCCTCAGCAGCAGCACTCAGTTTCTTTTTCAACTCTCTACTTTGTGTTTCCCTCTGAACAGGAATGTATTCGAGCCCTGGGACGCAACAAACCGCACACGCCTTTCAGAGCCAGCAAACTCACCCAGGTGCTCCGTGACTCTTTCATCGGAGAGAACTCCAGGACATGCATGGTGAGTTCCTTTCCTTTTTCTCTGTATTTCATTCCCTCGCTCGCAATTTTCTTTCACTGACTCTCTTTTCGCTCTTCTTCACTGACGTCATTGGCTCTCTCTCTCTTCTATTCCCCCTCTCTGCCAGATAGCATTGAAAATGCGTCTTTTGTCCAGCCTGAAAGGGATGACTTGTCTTTTGGCTCACTGATCTCTCTCTTTCTCTGTCTCTTTCTCTCTCTCTATTCTTTCTCTCTCTCTCACACTCACACACACACACACACACTCACTCTCTCTCTTCACAGATTGCGACAATCTCTCCTGGTATGGCCTCCTGTGAAAACACTTTGAACACACTCCGCTATGCCAACAGGTGAGGACCCTCCAGTGAAACTCGGTGGTTAAAGTCGAAGAGCTTTTGTTTCCAAACAGTTGGGGTTTTCAGGGGAACAATAAGCCTGTGTTTTGCACTACATAGTCATTTCCTTCAGCATTGCACCAGTCAAGCCCAGGAGACATTAGGATTGGTAGGAGCAGCAATTTGGCAGCCTGGAATCGATTTCTTGGTTAATGCAGTTGTAATGAAGTGACTAGCATTAAAGTGGCCAAATGTCTTATTACTGAACAGGATTTGGAGAAGATGTGGGAGGGTGGTCATTTGGAACAGTTCCGGCTAGGTTTTTTTTTTTTTCTTCTTCTTTCTTTCTTGCCAAAGCGCCTGTTGTGTCCTGACCCTTTCATGTCCTCTCTGTATGTCTCCCTGTCCTCTATTTCTCTCGTCCTGTCCGGCGGTCCTCAGAGTGAAGGAGTTTGGGATTTGTCCCTCGGACATCCCCTTCTCCCAGGGCGGAGGAAATCGCCCTGAGCTCTCTCCCACTCATGAGTATGACAGCATTCCTACTTCTCTCTCTCCCTGCCACTCATCTCACTGGCACCCATTTGAGCTTGTCTCTCTCTCTCTCTCTCTCTATCTATCTATCTATCTATCTCTCTCTCTCTCCTCTCTCTCCTTTTCTTTCTTCTCATGCTCATTTCTTTGTGGTTGTGCATTGTGCATGTAAGGGCACCAGCATGCAAGAAAATGCACACAAATCTCATAAGGAATAATGTTATGTAACACAAAAGCATCATGAGTAACATTCTCCGTTCATATGGAAGTTGGGCCCATGTTTGTTGATGGTTTCAGTTTGGATGTTGTGCTCATGGCAGGATTAACAATTTTCATTTCAAGGCTTTTTTTGTAATTGCCATGGCTGTTCATCATTCTGCCTCTTAACCCTCATGTGTTGCACCTTGAAATGTATGTGCTGTATTTTTTTTTTGTGACGTGTTTATAAACTTAATGTAGCTTTCAGTAGTTGTTCTGCTGGTGTACCGTTTGGTGGTTGTACTTGTGGGGCACGTTCAAGATGACACCATTAGCAGCCATTTGAGATCACAGTGTGTGGAGAAAGTTGTGGTGGATGAAGGGATGGTCTAATGACATGAGTTGTGATGGGTTCTGTGTATTTCCCTTGGGCTACACTGGGAGTGTTACAGAAGCGTCAAGCCAAGACTCAAGTCAAGCTAAAACTGTTAATTTCGAATGCATGCAGCTTTGTTGTATCTGTTGTAGCCAGTTCCATTGATTGTTGTGGAAGCTAATTGTTGCTGCATGTGCGACGTGAACTGAATGCTGTTAGGCTGTAGGGTAAGTAAAGCAGTTTAAGAACTGCTGACGGTCAAAGGGCAGGTTGTTAATGAGACAGATTCAGGTGTTGAGCTGGCTCCTGGCTGCGTATGGTGGCATCGCTCTGTACACCTGTATGAGTCCAGGTGAGTTGTGTTGCGTGTCTTTGAGGTGTGTGAAACTGGTGTCGTTTTGGCTGCAGGGTGAAGGAGCTGACGGTGGACCCCAGCACGGTGGTGGAGAGCAGCAGCCGACCCAACATCCACGCTGTCAGCCAACTGGACCTGATGGACGAGGAGTGGGACATCAGCAACTCCCCGCAGAGGGACGACCTCAAGCTGCTGTGTGAGCGCAATGTAAGACCCAAAAGGCTTCAGTCACTGTTCGTCTCCCAGCTGTCACTGACTGAGAAAAAAATATTGTGTGTGGGGGACATACTGGACAGTTGGGCTTGTTCTGACAAAGAGTAGTGCTGTTCAGCAAAGGAGGAATTCCAAAAACAAAGTTCTGACACCATTCTTTTTAAAAAAATGTTTTGGTTAGTTTTTTGCATTACACATGTTCGTGGTGCCTGTACTGTAAGTGCTGGTCTTGTTTGTTGTCTCAGGAAGAGGAAGTGTCTCCTCAGCTCTTCACCTTCCATGAGGCTGTGTCCCAGCTGGTGGAGATGGAGGAGCAGGTGCTGGAGGACCACAGGGCTGTCTTCCAGGTGACCTAGCCTCTTTCTGACCTTGACTGTTGATAGATGTTGGATTATGCAAAACAAAACAAAACAAAACAAAAAAAGTCCTGATATCTCTGTCCAACTTCCAGAGCTTTCATTAGTTTAACTAATTTGTCCTCAGAGTTCAGTTCAGGTTCCGCCGTCCAAGAAGGGGATGTAGAGTGTGTGTGCATGTGTGTTTTTTGTTTTCAGTAGAGGAGCTGACTAGCCAGATGTAGACCAGACCCCCATCAAGTTTTAGGTTTCAACTTCAAAACTAGCTAGTGTTGCACCTACATTGCTAGGCTAAGACACTGGATTGATGAAAATTGGTTCTGAGAGCTGACTGAATTGATGTTGATTGGTTCTGAGCAGGAATCCATCCGGTGGCTGGAAGAGGAGAAGGTACTAATGGACATGACGGAAGAGGTGGATTATGATGTGGATGCCTACTCCTCCCAGCTGGAGCAGATTCTTGACACACGGATTGACATCTTAGTTGAACTTAGAGGTAATGCTCTTCTTTTTAATCGAATTGTGGGCGTAGTTATGACTGCATGATAGTACAAGCGATTTGATTGAAAACATCTGCATTTAGTATTGGATTGAAAACCGTAAGTAATTGATCTCTCTTTATTCACAGATAAAGTGAGATCATTCCGTTCTGCACTCCAAGAAGAGGAACAAGCCAGTAAGCAGATCAATCCTAAGAGACCCCGTGCTCTGTAGTCAGTGAAGCTGTGTGTGTTTTTATGTGCAGATTTGACTGTGCACGATCATGCAACGGTGCACGTCGCCAGATATTTAGGGCCGACCACACATGATTCAGTTAATGTCCAAACAAAAAAACAAAACAAAAAGGAGCAATGATCATTTCAGCCTCTTTGTAGTTTCTTTGTTTTACCAATAGACGGTCAGTGTTCATTGTCTACATTCATGTGACCTTTCCAAGGACTTGGGTTGGGGGGGACGCAACAGATATGGTGGTCATGTAATGTGAAAGGCTTCCTTGTAAGTGCAAGTTTATGATGGTTGTCGGAAGTTTGATTTTTTTAATTTTAATATGCTAGTTTTTTGGTTATTTTATTTATTTCTTTTAAATGTCCTGTTCATTTTTTTTCTTTGTATGGATGTTTACTTGGCCCAGTGGATACCTCCCCCTTTCTTTATTTAGCCTAGTTTTAGTTTTTCCTCCTGAGATGAAGTTGTTCTGAAAATCAGTTGTTTTTAGCAGGCTTTAATCACTGATAACCATGTTCTTCAGGCATCACACGGAATGTTCGCTTTCACTGTTTCTTTTGAACTCCTGTGTTCTCTCTCTCACTACAGTAAATATTTTCGTTGTACGTCAGTGGGCAGGTTAGTAATGCTGCTTACTGTTTGAAGAGAATGAGTTGCAATTAAGATGCACTTTTTCCTCGTTTACCTTGTTAGCTTCCTTGTTATACTCCACGTCTCCTATGACTTTGTGTGTAGTGTTTGGTCTTTGTGCCATATCAAACCATGAGGTGGCTAACAAGTTCTCACCAAACTACTACTTCCTGTACATGTAGTACTGATCATGAATTTCACACCACTAAACACTTTGTAAAAAATGCAAACCAGTAAAATTAGGACGGAACTATGACACATTACTGATATTTTCAGCGTTTGCACCAAATGTTTTGGTGGCTAAATAAAGACTGATTTGACATGAGGTCCGGTTGTTGGGTTCTACATGTTTCTGCCCAGTTGTTTGACAGTACGACTGAAGGACTAAGTTTGGTGTATGTGGACATGATTGAAAGGTCCAAGTAATTTTTCAGAATGTTCCCTGCGGTGTGCAGGGACTAACTGAATTATGCTCTTGTCCTCCCTGTCTCGATGTGAAAAATTACAAAAATCCTATCTGATTTCTCACCTATTATATAGTCTCAATTCTTACATTGCTATGTAGCTTAACTCTCTCTCTCTCTCTCTCTCTCTGTAAGGTTTGGGTCACAGGTATGAGCCTGACTGGGAGACATGTGATACAGTCTCAGACACACAGAGCCAGAGCAGTAGGCAGGGTGACAGGCCAGGGCCGCAGGCGCAGCAGCAGCAGCAGCAGCACAGACAAAAGGCCTCAGCCAGGTTCAGGACAGGCAGAGGAAGGCCAGGGAAGATCAAGGCAGCACAGGGCAAGAGATTGAAGGCCTGTGAGGGTGATCGCAGGGATCAGAAATGACAGCCACAGCTGGACCTGTGTATGTGTGTATTCTTGCCCCCCTCCTCCCTTTTTTAAGCATTGTTAAGGCAGTTTTTGTCATATTTTTGGAGAAGACTGTGGAGGTAATACTACTGATTTCTATGTTTATAAACATGGATTTTAAGATGAAGGTATTTACAAAGAAATATTTAGAACTGATGTACAGCCAATTCTCAAGCAACACTTCATACATCATTAAATTATGTAACTGCTTATTTTACACATTAAAATAGTGTCACTGCTCTTCTCCGTAACATATTTTGTGATGTTTGCTTGAAGAAGTTTATGTGCAGGTTTTGATGCAGTATTCACGTCACACGAACATCAGCACCAGTTTAGAAGCTGAAGATGGTCTCTCAGATGAATGCATCTTTTGGTTAACAACTGTTCTCATCAGCTTAGGGGTTCTTTACTGTATTATTCTCCTCACTGAGGGCTCTTACAGTCCAGGGTTGGCTCCGCCAGGGTTATGAGAAGTGGATCCCAGCCGAGTTGAAGGCATGAAGAAGCCTGTAGATTACACAATTCAAAACAATACCTTTATCTGTAAAATACCTAACTTAATGTAATGGTTAATGACTATGGCTAACTGGTCCCGTTTTGAACCACTACAGTTTTGAATGACCACTTAATTGTTGTGAAATTAATGTTTTATCAGTATCATGGGTACAGTTGAAGTGGTTGGGTTAGAGGGATGTGGATTACTCTGTGTATGCAAACATTGCTGCGTCACTTACACCATGAAATCATCTATATCCATGGAACGAGCCCTTTTCTCACTGAATTCTGCTTCTTGGAGAATACTCTCAATTTTGGCTGCAATACTGAAGTCCTGTGGGATGTCCTGTTTATATGAACACAAATACACTTTATTATTAAAGAGGCAGGGAGAATGAAACATGTTTGAAAATGTATTGTATGTAGCAAATGGCCTTACAATGTTGTGTAGAGAACAGTGGATTCTGTAATTCTTCTCCAGAAGCTGCTCCACTGCTGTTGACCTGAAAGGAAACAGGCTGATTACTTTGGGATAACTCTATCTAAAAGTCCATTGTTTTCAACAGAAGCAGTAGTACTTACTTAAAGGCTGCACTGAGTGTCTTGTTCTTTCTCACAAATGCGATTCTGACTAAACCGTCCCATTCCTATGAAATATAAAAAAAATAAAGGAACAAACACTTGAGGCACACACAGCTACAGCAGTTGACTATGAGTAATGAGGAAAACCTAAATCATACAGCAAAGCAAACAACAAGCAAGGCATGTCTACTGGTAAAAGCCAACCTTACTGGTTAATGTTTAGGAATTGGCGTGGCACCTTCATGTTCCACATGAAGAGACCAGTAGATCAACATGATGAATGGAAGGGGCAGTGACGTATGAAGTTTGAAGATAAACTCCAAGCCCCCCACAGCGCTATGCAGAGGGCATGCCTATTTGCATCACTTAAATTATTCCCTGCACTATAAATAGTACCACATCTATTCTTCCACATTTGCCTACAAAAACGATCCTGGATGTAGGTGATGACATTCTATTTATAGCTTAGAGTGGGGACCCTATGCTTCATAATCAGAAGGCTACAATCTTGCTATGGTTTGGTCTATTAGTCATTTTGGACACAGGAGAGGAGTTACATTCCTTCAAATATACTAGTCAAATGACCTGTCATGTAACAACCAAAATCACCAACAGGGCCCTTAAGCAGTGCCTCACTGGGTTTTCAAGCTGGCACCTTATTTCATTGGTTATAATGATAAAACAATTCAGTCACAACCTTTACAACATTGCAGCTTGCCAGATTACATATGAACTTAATGTCCAGTGAAACACAACAAATCAGACAGAACTCATCCAAGTCTTCAATCAGGTCATCTTAATACTTATTACTTATTATAATACTTAATAAAACCAACCAGCAGTTTCTCCCACTAAGCTCCTCTTAGACTTTTCAAGGTTTTCAAGATATGTATACATTTCCCACCAATCAGTGTTCAAGGACAACAATGGTAACAGGAACAGGACTTACCTGGAAATTAATTGGAGGTGGAGGATTCTTTGGCTCTATTCTAACCACACTGGATTCTACTTTAGGAGGTGGACGGAAGTTATTTTTTCCCACCTACATTTTACAATACAAAGAAAAACAGTGTCTTCAGGTAAGGGCATCTTGATGAACAAACATCCTGATCACACACACAAGTGAATGACCGCACTGCCATACATTACTGTGCTTATCTGTAGAGGAACTTTGAGACACTGACAGATCAAACACTAAACCCACACCTTCATAAGATGATCCACTCGTGAGAGCAGTTGTGTGTTTATGGAGAGCCTGCAGTACAACTTATCGCCTGGTTTGGCCACCAGCCGCATGGCAAATTCCCTCTGGAACATCAGCACTGCACACCTGCGTTGAGCATTAGACAGGTTTGCAGATGTATCACTCAGAGAACATCTGCATCATCCAAATACCACAAAAAGTCCTGAGCTGTGATGTGATCTTACCTGAAGAATGGTCGGTGGAGCAGTAACTTGAACACAAATGGAGATGAAATCTATAGAGGATAAAAGTAGAGTATGTTACCACAGTAGGCACTGTTATGTTACATTTTTAAGAAATGTTAATGCGTTATTTTTAGGTATAAAAAGCAAATCATTTTCCAAAGACTACTGCTTTATACCTGATAGGGCAAGTTGGCAACGCAGACATCAAAAAATGGCAGTTCTGTTTTCAGGACGTCTCCAATCAAGATCTGCAGCTTTGTCTGCATTGGTCTGAAAAAAGTTAAGATTTGTTTGTTTTTTAATGTAAAGTATGGTAAGAGGTCCGTACACCTTTGACAAAACTGACACTTACGTGCATTGAACTCTCTTCTGAAGTTCAGCAACCAGTCTAGTATCCAACTCACATGCTACAACCTGACAAGACAGTTATTAGAGCAAGTCAGAGGTTTGGGAAGTTGCAAACCACCATTTTAAGGCAACTCAGAAAGGTAGCCCCGAAACCCAGGTACCTTCTTTGCTTTCTCTAGGAGCTTCACAGTCATGTTACCAGTTCCAGGTCCAACTTCCAGCACCACATCCGTTGGTCTAAGAGCAGCCTTCAAGGTAATTCAATGTAAACAAGAAGGTATACAAGTCATACATTAAAAACGATCGGTTGACAATATTTGACTTCTTACACATCTGTAACTTATACAACACAAAACGAAGCTGGAACCTGCCTTTTCAATTATTCCGTTGACAACCAGAGGATTTTTCAGGATGTGTTGGCCAATGCCAGTATTGAACATAATACCTGTAAAGATAACACAACCACAACATACAAATGAAAATAAACTAAATGGAACTAACTTTGCCTAACTTACTATTCCCAGCATCCCACAAATGCTTATTTTCTCAGGCATAAGTAATATGAACAGCATTGACATTCTGATAATCATACAGAATGAACTGCTTGTTAACAGGTGTAAGCTGATACAATTCGATCTATTTCAAATCATGTTGGAGTCTAGGACATTTTTATCAAAACTTAAGTTAGCTGCTAGCTATAGAAATCCCTGGATCTGTTGTCCATTAACGTTCTTAAGAAAAGCAACAAAAGCCACATTAACCGACCTTGGCTTTTGACATCCTGATGCTGTCGTGACTTTTTCTCTGCTTTTACTTTAGGCATTTTGGCAATTTTAGCGATATTCCTGCACTGGTTATGTAGTTCACTCGCACACGTGTTTACAAGCGACAGGAAGAACCGTTTTGCATTTTCAACAGATACTTTAAAATAACCTATGGCGCCCTCTACTGCTGGGAGGAATGATGCATGTGCAGTGCCCCAAAGACGATAAACCAGACAGCGACAGTTAAATAGGAAGGACTTAGCCAGAAATCTTTGTTAAATTATTCGATTAAACAACTACCACTGTTACACAATTTGTGTCTGCCGTTCTCTAAAACTAACCCCTTGTGTTTAAATTAATTAGTTTAGTCACAAACTCACTTTATACATTTCAAAAA
>JAVQKI010297767.1:0-13088 GCA_036025975.1 Nematalosa erebi
CCCATCACACTGTAGCTTGTAGTGTGTAGTATAACTTATGTGAAGAGCAAAAAAAAGTGTTGCCAAACTTTTGTGCTTAAGATAAGACACTGGCATACAATCTTTAATGTAGAATTAGAATGTATAAATGTGACATGGATACAGCAGAATATGGCAGATGTAATAATAATGATTTGTCCACATTAATATTATTAATAACACAGAGCAATGACGGAAAAAGCATGTAAATGAATGTAAATTAATGTGTAACAAATGAACCCCAGCCTCGTTCCAGCCTATTGACTAACCTGGCAGGTGAAACATGTGCTGATTTTGGTAATGTCAGGATTCAAATCATTGAAACAGTTGACAAGAAAAGCATTTCAAGGAACATTAATATTTACGTCTGCTCTCAGGAATCACAGCCGTAGAATCAATCCAGGTGGCTGAGTGATGGAGGGTGTTTGTGATAGAAGTTCGACAGTAGCTTCTCTAAGGTATTTCAACAACAGTATAATCAGTCCTATATGCATTCAGAGAGCCACCCAGAATGTAACATACATGGTTTTGTTCAGGAAAGTGAGCTCCAAGACCTATCACGGCAGTACCTATCACAGATTTATGTCGTTGCTCTTCATCTCTACAGTGTGTGCCAATGTTCAAGACATGGTCAGGAAACCGTTTGGCTTGTCTTAAAGGTTCATTCTTCTTCTTTTGTTTTCATCTTTGTCTTCTCATCCTCCAAACTTTTCCTCTGCTTTGTTGTGTTTTGGTCTTGAATCACATCCCTAACATAATAAATGAGAAAGATTCCTGGAAGGACTTCTGGTTCTTGGAAGATTCTTCAGATTTAATCCCAGGCTACTGGAAATAAAGAAGGAGAATTGCCCTGATAGATCAAACAGACTCTCTTATCCATGGGGATTTGACAGGAGAACAGTGGGAACCCTTGAAAGCACTTCTGCCTCAACAGATCCTGTATAAAATGTTTCTGTCACATTATTTATTAAGCAGTGAACCTGAGGTCAAGTCCGCTACTGTATGCGATGATGCAACTGATGTTGAAGATAGCATTTTCTTTATGAAGTGACATTTAAAGAGGTGAAGAGAGACTTTAGGTGTCAGTTGGCACTGGACCTTTTGGATAGATTCATGCAAATAATCTTGTCTTCATCTCATGGGGGAAGCAAGTGACAACCACCTCATATCTCAAAGTCATACTGCATGGATGCAGCTCATAACAATGTTGAAATCATGTAAAATGTTTGCAGTACAACAAATTCAAACAGATAAGTTTGTATTTATTAAAGTGTATGTAAAATCTATTTGTGTGACGCACTGTTGATAGGATGCCCCGCAATGATGCAAACAGGAAGAGAGAAGCGTTTGGCACTGAATCTCATGTAAACAAACAGCAGCAGTTGCTTTGACCCGCAGTGCTGGTCATCTAGCTTCAGCTCTGGTCAAGCTGTCAAACCAACTGTTGAACCATTGCTCTGCTAAGTAATCGGCCCATATCTGCCCCCAGCTGTCAATAGAAAGAGGAATGACAAAATTTGACACAAAGACTCAGCTAACAGACACAAACACAAAGACTGCAGCTAACACTAAGGGCAAGGAAATCAGTTTCAGTTTTCTGCAGCCCTGTTAGTATTGGCCTCTAGTTTTAGTTTAGTTTTCTGCAGCCCTGTCAGTATTAAGTGCTAGTTCGCAAACTGTCTGTGTTATTGTTCTTCTTCCTACCGGCAGCACTTGGTGAGCTCAAGCAAGAGGGATGAAGGGTGATCTATGCCAGGCTTTTCCTTCAAGGGCTGCTCTGTGTGATGTGTCTTTGCACAAGGGACTTATGAAAGAGTTAGAAGTACTGAACAAACTCTACTTGCCCTTCTTTGATGAACCATTTAAAATGTGCGAGTTACATAATGGGACTATGCTGCCTCTCTGGACCTTATCCCTCAGCATTCATATCTGCTATTCGCTTAATGGCTTCCAGACTGGCTGAGAATCAGAAGGAGAATGAGCGTAGGGGAGTAATGGAGAGAGAAACAAAGACTTTTTATGCATTTATTTATTGATGAACATTCAACACAAGTGTGTCATTGCCCTTTGATCGATGTGACATCGAGGAGAGATCATTTTATTGTTATAATATATTTTTGTTTCTCGCACTTTTTTACTAATTACATTTTTTATGTTCTTTCCCCTTGAGCAATTTATGTAGTTTCCATCCTAGTAAAGTCACAAAAATTGAACGCAGTCCCACCACAGTTTCTTTCCCAATGCATAGTGAAGGAGGCACGGCTAGTTTGTGCATTAAAACCCACATTTAATGGGTTATATGAGTCAATAACAGATCACAAATACTTATTTAATAACCTTGGATGGGCCTATCTACAGTCCCAGCTCTATAAAAGTTAGCTGGAGGACACTCTATCGCTACTCTGTTTTCCACCTCCTTTGGAGACAATAAGAAGGTCTCGCAATCAAAGTGATTGGACTTCAATGATCCAAATGAGATAAAAGGCAGGTGAAGTCACGAACAGTGAAAGATTAACATTTGCCAAATAATGTATGTCTTTTTCATATTTTTCTCATTGCATAGTCTCACACATCAGTGGTGTGTTTGCCATTGTGTTATAGCAATCACTTTGGATGTTCCAAAAGGACTTTCCATCATTTACTGGTTCAGAGAGACTCTTTGGGACCTCTGGGTGGCTTTCTTTCCATCAGGTGTATCTATGAAGGACACAGAGATGACACTTTCCTGGAGGATGGATTTGGATTTGGATGTGTGTGTGTGTGAATATGCAGTCAAGAGTTTATTTACTGATGTGAGAGCATGCCAGTCTAAGAGGTCCTTAAGGAGGAAGGGAGAAGGGAGGTTTGTCCCCCTCAGTTATGTAATTGGAGTAATCGGCAGTTATGGATTTGAAGAGTTTGTGTTTGCACATTTTTTTTTTTTTTTGAAAAAAGAAAGTCATTCTTTAAATTTGAGGAGTTTCACATGCTTTAGCCAACACCAATAGTTTACCCTTCTCACTGCGTTGTCGCTCTAATGCAGCTTTTCTGCTGCTTTTCATTCTCAAAATGCTCATTGCTTCATCAGTCCAAGATGGAGCTTCTGTGATCACTCAGCTTCTGAAACCAAACCTCTCAACACAATTACTTGTGCTTGCATTCCAGGGCCTGCCCTTGGGCACTGCAAATAGGTCCTTTAAGCTGAACTGCTGGCTCAAGATGTATATCAAAGGCTATATCTCAGATACCTTTGCTTTGCCCTTCACTTTCTCTTTCCCTCTCTCCCTCTCTCCCTCTCTCTCTCTCTCTCTCTCAAACTTTTGTGTGTTAGCAGACAGCTGCTGAAAGATAGACCTCAGCTTGTCTTAGTGATAAATCAACTGTCTATGTCAGAACATCACTGAGGTTCCTCCTCATCACATTTCAAACAGAGGACTCAGTTTGGTGGGATTTCTTTGACTGTGATATCAGGTATCATTTTATGATCTCCATCTGCAAACCTGAGGCTTCCTCAGTTACAGGCTAGCTCTCTTGGTTGTGGGGCACACATGTGTTCACCGGAGAGCATTTATAGGGCAGGGAGGAATTTGTTTGAACTGTGCTTTTTAACCACAGCAGTAGATGCACACTAGCTTGTTAGACCTACTTCTTTCTCTTCTGCTGACGTTACTCTGTCTGGAGTCAGTCTGATTCAAGACCAGTTTTGCATCTCTGCCATTTGGGATTGTGCAACTGTCCATGCATCAGTGCATACAGCAACAAATACATGCTGGAAAATATTGCAGGAGATGTTGGGGTTCCTTTTGGTCTCAGAGGTGCAACTGCACCTTGTCTGTGATGACCGGGGGCCATGTCAGAATCCCAAAGTTATAACTCTTAGGGACTTCATGTTGGAATGTGAACCTGGCGACCTCAGAGAGCAACCTTTGACTTCAAATGGACACAGATGAGCTCACCTGAAGATCCCAGACAACTGTTTGTTTGGTAAGTGGTGGGGTAGGTGTTTTCTGGGGGCTCCAAAAACCCCTCTTGGGCTGTAACTTAACACTCTGAATGTTTGTCTGTTTTACTTGGTCAATCATTCGTTAAGTGAGATGTGCAGAAGGAGCAGTTATTGAAATGGTTCTAAAAGGTGAAGCTACCCTGAGCCTCATTAGACTCGAAAAATTCACAAGGACGCTCACCATTTCAGTAAAGCTATTCTATTCTAGTCTGTCGTGGATACACCAAAGAGTGCAACAAAACAGATTTCCAGTGGCTTTGAAGGATTGCTTGTAAGTATAAGGAAACACTCCAAAGGAGGAGATTCTTTTTTTCTAGGATCTTCCCGAAGAAAACTCCATTTGGGTTAACTGAAGCTGACCAAACCCAGATGTGGCTGGATGCACTGTTACTGGACTGCAGCAACAAGCAAAGGCAAGTCCTTCCAGGCCCAACTCATCTCTCCTCTCAAATCTCGTGCAGCCAGGAGCATATCAAATCATCAGGCCTAAGTTGCTCTGAGTTCTCCATCCAAACAACAGGCCATTTATGCTCAGCCTGGTTCCTATTTGTGGGTGATGTTCACGGGGGTCATCATGCTATGATATGGTATGTCCTCCTTGCTTTTATTGCTTGCCAAAAGAGTGGGTTGGGAGAAATGGTATGGAGAGTCCGTTGTTGGCCTGGTGGTTGATTGTGCTGAGGAGGGACAGGCATCCAGCTCTAATCAAGGGTGAAGCATGGATAGGTTTCACAATATTCTTCACAGGCCCATTCGCCTGTGTGCTGGGCTGTGAGAAAACAAGGTGAAAAGTGGCTCCAATTTCCCTGTGAATTAGAAGCGACGTGTGCTGAATGTGTCGCACGGCAGACGCCTCAGTGCCGGGATTGGAACGACGCCCCAGCGATCCCATGGCCAGATGTGGAGGCTGATTTACGAAGCGGCAGAGGGAACATTCCGGCAGTGAGAGTGCTGGAGATGGTGAGTCATAGTCTGACTTGAATACACAAAATTGCACACGTCAGTGCACACACACACACACACACACACACACAGACAGACACTCACACAATGAAGAATCATTGAGGTAGATCATTGTAATCCAGGTGAAAAATTATCCAGTTTTTTGATAATGCTTCACAAATCTACATGCATCTGCACTCTTCTCACAAGTTAGAAGCTGAAGTAGAGGGGAAAAAAACTATTGGAGAAGAAACTTACTACTGCTTGGGATAAAATGAGGCAATAGCCCAGATGTGGACAAACACATTAACACATTCTCTCAGACACGCTAGTAGAGACATATGTAGCCATTAGGCTGGTAATAGCAGCTTTTTAGAGTTGCCCAGTTCTATTTGAGTGACAGTTCTCCCTTAACGTCTCACAGAAAATCTGTCTCTCATTATTGCAACATACCCCGATGACCTTCCCAGAGGCTCTTTTCAGCATTCCCCCCTTTGCTCATTTTCAAGAGAAAACAAATATTTCTGAAGTGGCAGACATATGATGAGAACAAATATTAGTAGCTCCTCTAAAAACACTTCCTTTGTCAGAAATAATCACACTTAAAATGTTTTATAATTGGTGCCATGCCTTGCCCAGAACCCAGTACGAAATAGAAAGAGAGAGAGAGAGCGAGAGAGAGAGCGAGAGAGAGAGAGAGAGAGAGAGTCCATGACAACTAATATCCATGAGTGCCAGGTGCTGATTCTGGAGTAATGGGTCCAGAGTGAAGGAGGGGAGGGTTACAGAGAAGAGAGAAGAGGGGAGAGAGTGAAAAGAGAAAGGGCGAGAGAGAGGAGGGGGGAGAATAAGGCAAAGCCAGCTTTGTGAGGTGAGGAAAGCAGGAGCGTGATCAGGTTTGTGCAGCTGGGCTTCCCTTGCCATGGCTCACATACACCCAGAGAGACTGTGGTGGAACAAGGGCTTCGCTCGTCTTCACTGCACCAGATGTGCTGTCTAGACTCTTCCCTCCAGGACGCTAATTAAAAACAGTGGCAAACTGCGCTGTCATGAGCGCGCTCACTCCGCTAAAGGCTCTCTAGAGCTGCATCCGTCAGAGCCAGCCCGGCGGTGGCCAGCTCAGGACCCCTTGCCATGGACAGGCAGCAGCAGCAGCAGCAGCACGTGTTCCCTCCACAGCCTCCAGTTCTCCCCAAGCCAGTCACAGGGGGTTTGTTAGTCAGGTTAGTCAGCAGATAATCTTACCAGTCATTCTCCAAAACCACATTTCTACCATTGAATGCCTTGACACTTGTTAAAAAAAATACCTTATTGAACATAAGTAAATAAGTATTGCATCTGAATAAAGGAGAAGAGGAGAACTTTGAGTAATGACAACTTTTTGTAATGAACCAATTTTGTTTTATTGTAAACAATACATAGATGCAATATGAAATGCATGTAATATCTAAAGTATGCATATGATGTAGTATTTATAACCTCAACTAATTTTAGTACCTTTACAGGGTGACATATGAAGTTATAATATATATTTTGTAATTAAAAGTTTGTGTTTTACTTTCGCCTGTATAAGCATTGCCCTCTGGATAGTACCATGGTAGGAGGGTGGTAGGGAAAGCAGTGCCTAATGGTGTGGCGTGCTGTGTGCCATGGTTTGCCTGAACACAGCCCAAGCCCTGGTAGAGGCTAATAAATCAGAGCTCAGCAGATTGGATGTTATGAGCAAGAGTCAACAGGCTCGTAAACAGAGAGGAGAGGCCATCATGCTGATGAGGAGGACTTTATGACTCCCGCTTCCCAGGTCAAGTTCACTCCCCTCTGAGTGTCTCCACAGGCCTCTCCTCCTGGAGCCCGGCATGCTGAGCACAACAAAAGCCACCATGCTGGAAGATGAGAAGAGACAGCACATGGCAACCACAGCCAAATGTTGAGAGACTTGTTTTTTTTTGAACATTTGAATCATCACTTCTCACAGTATCAAACTAGTCTGCCTTCTCAGCCTCCCTTGGTTAGCATCACTGGCATCATGACAGGAGAGCACTCATCACTTGATTACCTAATCACTTTTCTTTTCTATCAGGAAATAAGCAGACTGAAAAACCGAATGGCTGCAGTCCTCAGTAGACCTCTTTTCGTAACGGTGAAAGAATTCCTTTTAAACCTACTCTAAACAGCTGGCCGGATACCGGATATAATGGAAGAGCTTTGTTTTTAAGAGCTTTTCTGAAATTCTTCACTTTACGTGCAGAGCTTTGTAATTATTGGGAAAAATTCCTCTTGACGCCTTTTCCAACGCCTGATAAAGAGCACTAATGAGAGATGATTATTTTATCGGCCTCATAAAGCACTTCAGCTGATTTCGCTGAGGCCAAGAGGCACACCCTCCCTCCCGCTCTGGGCCAAGGGCAGGAAATGTCTGTGGGTGTTGGCCACGCACTGATCGATGTTGTTGCTTTTAGAAGAAGGATAATATTGGCCTAAGGAACTCAGAATCTTTACACCGCAAGTCAATCTCCCATGAAGTAGCATAAGGCTTCCTCATGAACCATCATGGCTGAGAGGGACGCCTGTGTGAGCGAAACATTGTCTCCGCTGGCTGGGGACGACGCACTTCCCCCTTCCACAGGGAACCCCCTCCCACTCATGCTCTACTTCCAACACACTCACGACTGGGTCTGCACCGCTGGCAGTGGAGAGGATGGGGGGTGATGTTGGAAATGGCCCGCAGGATGAGAACCATCCAAGAGTGTAATCACCCACACCAGTAGAGGAGAGCATCCACACCACCATCTTATCCAGGCATCGCACAGTGCTCAGGTTTATCTTGGCCAGCCTGAGGTTCTAAAGGCTCAAGGTTCCAGTGAGGTTGGACTGGCTGGCTGGGTTCCCACCGGTAGGGGATCTGACTATGCTACCCAGCGCAGCAGCTGAAAGCCTCTTCCTTCTACTGATGACTTTTCAAGGCCTGCTGTTACTGCAGCTCAGCATGAGGTTTCTAACTTGTTGCTCTTTTTTTGGACACACAAATGGAACAGCTTTTTAACTCCTCCCCCAGGCCATGCCAAGCACGGGCCAACTAGGCATTAAGTCCTTCCTGGAACAAAGTGTGATGAAACTTGGAAGGAAGTGTCAAGGCCTCAGGTCTGTCTGGAGGTAGGTAAGACCCAAAGGTCCATATTCAGTGATGTAGTTCTTTCCACCGGTTCCTGGTTAAGACAGTGTCCCCATTAGCATAGAGAGACTGTGTATGTTAATCAGTAGCTGACAGATAAACAGATAAATGTAGGATTTGAGAACATGAGCAACGGTCCTCTCCAAATTGTCTGTGGGGTGCAGCTGGCAGCTGTGAAACTGCAAGTGTGGGGTATCTGTTTTTGTTTTTGGTCATGGATCTAGTGACTCAGGACAAGTGGCCCGCTGAGAACCCCCTCCCCCCTCCCCACTCCCCTAGCTCAAACAGCGCTGAGCTCTGGATGTCATAATATAATGACTTTGACATTCAGCACAGTCTGCTACCATGACTCAGGGAACAAGTCTTCTGAACTGGGGCCCTTTCTCCTAAGTGTCCTCTTTCCCAGCATGTGAATGCCATTACTTTTACTTGCAAAAAGCCTAATGACCCAGGTTTATCTAAATGTTGCTTTGCATACCTTAATGTCTGAAATTCTAAATGTATAAGATTCAATCATTGGTGAAGTTTCTCTCAGGTGGCCCCTCTTAGTAGAAACGATTGAGCAAACAGTGGAAAGAGTGAAATAGTTCACCACCACACCTGGGTTAGATAAATCTCTCTGCTGGTTTGTTACCATTGACTCATATGAACGGATTGGTTGACCTCTCTTCCCAGAAGAGGTGCAATATTATTGGTTCGCAAGATCTCACATAAACCTTCACAATTACTGGTAGAAGATATTTTTGTAACCTTTAAGTCACTGGAAATTGCAAGCTTGAAATGTATCAGCTGCATTCAAGACCTGATGAGTTAATGTTATGTTCAGAAACAGGAAGTGTTTGTGCATGCCATAATTGTGTTCTTCTTCATCTTCAGCATCATAAGCACAGATGCATTTGAGGGCAATTTCATTGTAGTAATATAATTAATATACAGTTGCAATTTGAACTGCTCAGGTTAATACTATCTTACATATTTGCTGTTTTTTGTGAACATTAAATAGCTTTTATCCAGTGGCCTTGCTTCTGGATAATGATAGAAAACAACTGAAAATTGAAGAGAAGGGGGAAATATATATATAAATAAGATTGGTATTTTTCAACCTGAGTCCCTTCTCTAATTAATTTGGTGTCTAAATCGATATAGGAAGGAAACTGGTGCAGTGCTGATTCAGTTAAGAGTTTTTAGAGTATGTATTCTTTTCTAAGGTATGTTGACTCAAATGCTATACACATGCTCAATGGACTCATCTGAGAAGAATGCTGTAGCTGAACATTGGCCAAACCTTGTTAGAGGGTTTTTTATAATCGTTGGTGCACTTCCAGGGAAATTTTACACTGCAGTTTTTGGCAAACCTCCATATTTTGCTTTCACCATATTTTATGGTAATAACATAAATAATCATAAACGGAAAACTTAGCAGTGTAACAAATGCGTAAATCAAGCACGTCTAGACCATCCATGGTGAATTTCTGAGGGTGAACTAAGTACATTCATATGACTGGCTTGATAATTATTTTATTTTTATTTTGCAGTTCTGGTAATTTACAACTTAGCAGATGTCTTTCCTGAAGCTGATTCATTTTGCAGATTGGTCATATGCATCCTTACTATGATAATGACAACTAACTTCCCCGACAGTTTGTGGAATTTTCGAGTGTTATTCCATCGCTAAAATCCAGGAACCAATCACAACCACAATCACAACCACCTCTCCAACATGAAGTGGGCTTTATCATGAGTGAAGCAAGCGAAGCGATCCACTTTTTGATTTTAATGCATTGCAGCTTTTGGTCACTGTTTTTTGTCAAATAACTCGAAAAACTGAAGCACCCCAGCCAAGGACAGTTTAGTAGTACATAGATCCCAAGGAGCCGCATCCATTGAGTCCTCAACCACCCATGTGTGGTGTAGCACCACCTTGCTTTTCCCTGCAATGCAATTTTCATCGATGATTTTTGGACCCTGAAAAAAGGGTTACCTGAAACTCAGTGGGCATGTAGCACCAGTGGGCTCATAGAGCACAAGTTATATTGGTCCCCAGGGACGGCGTCCACCGTTGTAATGTATGGCAGTCATATCATGCACCTCAGGGCGATGCTTCTTGTATGACTCACAAAGGATGCCCATCTGTGCTTGCTAGACATTGTATTCTTCTTCTGATTGACTAAAGAATTGCAGTTCAAATTGTTGTTGACATGCCTGATAACCAGTTTGCAATTCTAAAGAGGTTTGGTGAGAGTTAAATGCTTCAACTGAACTTAAAATCTTATTCTGGTTACGCCCCTGCAAAGCGCTGTCAATCACTCACCACACACTCTCCACTGACCCTGATAGACCCTGACCCTCCCATCCCCAGCAGCAGAGCACAGACTGAGAAGAAGATGGATTTTCACTGGCTAGTAGGTTGGCTGTTAATGTGAGGAATGCATGAATAGGACCCTGCACTGCTGTTTCTAGCTCCGTGGAGCGGATTAACACTTATGAGATCACCAGCAAAAAGAGCTCTATCCATGACAGAGACTTTCAGCGCCACGGAGGGATGCCAGCCAGGTTATCATCACTTCACAGCTGAGGCATCAGGCAGCAGAGGAGAGGAAGGAGCGCCAGTGAGATGGCCGCTTTGGGACATTGTGGAAGAAATAACTAGAGTGCAAGGAGAAGCATTAAAACTCTGTGAAAGACACAACCTAGGGTGAGGCCTCAGGAAAGTGTGCAGGCACTGACTTGACCCGTCTGACCTCTGACCTGTGACCTCCCGCTGTAATTTGTTATCCAAGGTGTTGGCGAACAGGGTTAAAATTAGTTCCATGCAATTGGGTTTTTAATGGTTTTAATTAGGCTTCTTGTTAAAGCCAACATACGGAGCCCCAGATATGTCATTGGGAAAAAATATAATAAGTTGTGGCCACAAAATAGAAATTTGTTCCCACAAAATAATAAGTTGTGGCCACAAAATAGCAATTAATTCCCACAAAGTACTAATTTGTGGCCACGAAATATTAACTCGTTCCCACGAAATAGTAATTCGTTCCCACGAAATAGGTAATTTGTGGCCACAAAATATTAATTAGTTCCCACGAAATAGTAATTTGTGGCCACGATATAGGTAGGCCTATAGCTGTGACGACTCCTCAAACAGGAACAGTCGCTGTCACACAATGGACAGCATCATTAAATATTAGGCTTGCAGATTATGCATTCCTCAGCTGAGCTTCTAACACATGATGCTAGTTTCAAATAAGATGATCAGTGGCAATGAAAGACACTTTTTATGTCGGTTTTAAGGTGAACATCTGAACAGACCTGGCCCGGATCAGGTCTGCACTGCATTAGTTAGCGATCCAGTGCATGTTAGACTGTAGCCTATATTTCGTGGCCACAAATTACTATTTCTTGGGAACTAATTAATATTTCGTAGGAACTAATTAATATTTCGTGGCCACAAATTACCTATTTCGTGGGAACGAGTTAATATTTCGTGGCCACAAATTAGTACTTTGTGGGAACGAATTGCTATTTTGTGGCCACAACTTATTATTTTGTGGGAAGGAATTGCTATTTTGTGGCCACAACTTATTATATTTTTCCCAATGACATATCTGGGGCTCCGTACGCAACCATTGCATCACATTATTGCAAAAAACTGATCTTCCATGCATGGCCTAGATGAAGAATTTGCTGCTGTATGCTGATGCTCTAAATATGTAGCTTATGCGAAAGCGATCACACTACATGGCCAAAAAATTAACTTAACTAATGAAAAGCTAACGGATTCATAAAATAGCTTCACTACAGCCCAGCTACTCAGAAATGTAGTTAAACTAGTAGCTTCGCTACTTGTAGTGAAGCTACTGCCCAACACTGGACTCAACACAATGAGGCCTCCATGTCACTCGCGAATCCCTAAGTAAACGTGTGCGTGGTGTGCTGATATTTGTTAGGTCCGCGTTCTGAGTTTAAAAAAAAGATCATTTAAACACGACGAAACGACATTCTACTTCTGGCAAAACAGCATTCTTACGTCAAACATCTGAAGAGTTTTAGTAGCCAGGAATTAGGAAAGTAGGATGTGAGACCAACAAAATGACCTTTTCTGCTTCTTTCCGCCATTTCAGCTGACTTCAACGACTTCAGCACCAGCAGGCATCACTATCGGAAAGGCGACATGCAATTTTATTTGGTCGTCAGTTCACTGCGAGTTCTTGTATCATAGCAAGGAGCACTTCAGTTTGGTGATTCCACTCCAGTCTAGGCGTGTCTCTGTTGTTCCAGTGTGCAAGATTGATTTAGTTTTTAATTTTCGTTTTTGTATGTCCCTATGTGATTGATAGAATTGTTATTTGATGCACATAATTCTAGCTAATTTGGCTCAGCCAAATTTTATTAGATGGCGGCTCAATTTGGCGTACAAAATTATTGGCTGGCGATGGCTGAAACTCTAAATGGCGCAAATGGCGGCGCTAGGCGGCGGCTTCGGGGTCTAAATCAGGTATACCTGTCAAGTCTCACAATGTATAATGTCTTATGCCGTATGTCCAAGACACAAATCTCACAGATCTCACTAAATAAGATTGATTTTTCAGCAAAGAATTACAAATCCAAATAAAAAATCCAGTCCAATCCCAAACCAACCATTTGCCCTTTTCACACTGTGTTTCACATCTGAATTTTCACTGAATTTTCAAAACTCAAGGACAACAAATGTTGTGCTAAGAGTACTTTTCCCAATGCTGTCTATTTATTTGTTCATGTGCAAGAGGTGTGGGTAGATTAGAGATCGTAGCCAGTTAACACTTTGATGTACCAGGAGTGGGATATCAGCAGTGGAGCCATAACATAGCAATGCCATATACCTTCTGAAAGCTTAGACTCTAAAGAATAGATATAATCCCTGCTTGGCATGACCAAATCAAGTTTTATATGCTAAATAGTTCATTTATGTCACCATGTCATGTTTCAAAATGCCCCCCC
>JAVQKI010297814.1:0-12784 GCA_036025975.1 Nematalosa erebi
TTCTTTGTCTGAAATGCGCTCAAACTGTAGTTCTATCACAATTTTATTCTTATCTTTTTTTCCTATCCTCACAGATACTTTTAGGCACACACACACACACACACACACACACACACACACACACACACTGAGCCACTCACTCACTCACTCATGTACACTGGGGCCTGTGAATGCTTGATTAGCGCTGTGTAAAATATTCATGGCTCTGTTTTAGACGCGGAGCTGCAGAGCCATTCTCTCCTCTCTCTGCTCTCTCTGGCTCTCTCTCCTGCCGCTGCCGTTTGAAGGCCACGCAACACTCATCGAAAAAGAGACAATCCTCTCAGGCACTCTGTTAGCTGCTCACTCAATGGTAGTTCCTCTTTATTTTCATGGTCCTGGTTAGAGGGGATACGTGGTAGGTCGTCTCGCAGATCTCACTGGTACAGTTACAGTTACAGAACTGAATGAAAACTAAAACAGAGGGGGGTTTGGGGGTGTTACCCCCAATATAAGTATTCATTTTCAGTGTTTTAAAAATATTTTCAGATCGTTTTTAGATATATAAAAGTAGTTCGTTTGGCATTGTTACTACACAATCCAGATAGAGATTTTGGCGTTATTTCTGGTACAGTATACCCCTTTTTTTATGGCATTGCTCTCTACCTATTCACTGGCCTCTCCAAGGCCGCCTTCCAGCACGTCTTAACAAGCTGTGGCTGATGAGTCACTGTAGAACAGTCCAAGTAGCTTTGAGGGACAATGTTGGCATCCAAAGCAACCTTGGTCAACTGTTGCTGGTAAAGGATTGTAATGGACAATACCCAAGACTGAGAAAAAAGAAAGAAGAGCATTAAGAAGAGTTCATGTGCAATCAGTGTTTCTGAGCAGAGCCGTCCAGCAGGCTAAAATATGCGAATGAAAGTTGCTGTGGTGTTTCATCAGCTTCGGGTAAATATTAGGAACACGTTTCTCGCTCCTCACACTGGCACGGTTGCTACAACTTGACAAGCTTATGGGCCGCAAGCCAAAACCCCAGGGGACTTCCTGTGTTTCGCCGCTAGTCACACGAGAGGGAGAAAGAGAAAACACACTCACATGCATAGCTTTGAACACAAAATGACAATGATGGCGTGAGAAATCATGGCCGTGTAGGCGCAGGTGCCAGATCAGTGAAACAAACAATCACTTACATGATTGAACCTCAGTGTGTGTATTGGGTGGGTTAAAGATATATTTGAGAATGCCAGAGAATGGCAACTTTGAATAAGATACTAATTGGAAAACTGAAAGTTAGGAGCCATCCCTTAAGACCAAATTCAGCTTTAAAGTTCCTGGAGTGCAAAGAAAACAGAGAGGTCAGAGGTCAGGGACAGTGAGGTAAAGACAGGGAGACATAAACAGAGAGGTCAGAGGTCAGGGACCGTGTGTGTGTGTCTTTGTCTGTGCATGTGTTTGAGAGAGAGAGAGAGAGAGAGAGAGAGAGAGAGAGAGAGAGAAAGACAGTAGGAAGGATTTTGCACCTTACCAAATGAGATGCTGTCAGGTTGTTGTTCCAGTGTACAGTAGTATCTTGTGGGGTTCTCTGATTGGTTGAGCGCAGCTTCCTGTGGCTGAGAAACAAGTTACTAGTTAGGTTGGGGGATGAAATGTGATTTTATTCCTCCTTTATGAGACTTAACCCAAATGCTGCTGGATTATTGTCATTCCATTCAGAATCAATGTGTCTATATGTCTGTGAAGCCAGCGGTTTCCTCCTCCTTCTGCAATTTGTGAAAAGATGCATTGAACACTGCCCTTTGATGAGCACTAATTCCCAGCATCTTACCTGCCTTATAGCACACACTTGTGTAAACACACACGCACATGTGCGCACAGAAGTGCAGGCTGTCACAAGCAGTTGCCATCGTGATCAGGTGGCTGTAATTCTCTCCTCCCTGAGCAATTACAGAGCCAAAGCCATCTGTATCCTGTCAGTGGAAAGGGGGGTTGGGGATAGGAGGAGGGAGGTACTTATTTTGTCAGCGTTTTCACACTTTATTAAAAATAATAATTGCCCTTTTGTTTCATGGCTGAGTAAACAGTGGTGTTGGGCTTTGCGTTTTAGTGTGATAAATGAAGAGGGACATCAGTATGGCATCACTGCTTTTGATTACTTATGGGGAAGACAGTGGGCTGCTGAAACTGCCTAATGAAAGTATTTATCTTAATAAGGCAAATGCTATTCCAGGAAATTGATGGCTCTTCACAAAAGTTAAACCTAGATATCTGGTGACACCAATGTGGGAAGTTACCGCTCAAGCTGTTAATATGTCAGTTTACTGCAACAGAAACTTAACACGTCCTGGGATTGTTATTATATATGCATTATTATAAAGAGATATGATGAGGCTATACATCTGCTTCACTCACCGTTGCCCATCATACACACATAACAATGCACTTTTATCATTTTAATGAAGAAATGGGCTCTGAATATGGACTGATTTTGTATTATTACAGAAGTCTGTGACATCAGCGTGAGTAGACCAATTCTTTTCTCCTTCATTAAAAGCCTGGCTGAGGTGTGGTTCTCCAGGAGGGTTAGTTGGGACCCGGTCCAAGGTGTACTCATGCATAGTCATTAAGTAAAGTTCTCAATGTGGAGTGCTCTGTTTTGTTCATAATGGTGTTGATGAGACGTGTGGCCAAAGCAGTGGAGTCGTTGTGTAGATTGAAGTGCAGCTGTTCTGGACGATGTGTGTTTAAAAGGGTCGCCTGCGCAGTGGCTGAGTGTCCCCATCGGGCACTCTCCAACCAGCCTGAGTGATTGTTTGTATGAGTGGGAGGTCAGTGTCTGGGTGCCTGGTCACACAGAGAAACAAGCTCATTCCATTGCCATCGATCCACATTTGGTTTTCAAATGCCTCCTGCCAAATTAATCCATCTCTCTCTCTCTCTCTCTCTCTCTTTCTCTTTCTCTCTCCTCTCTCTCTCTTTCTCTCTCTCTCATTCTTTTTCGTTCGCTCTCTCTGTTTCTGTCTCTCTCTCAGCCTGTCCTTTTCTTCTGTCTCATCTCTCCCTCTCTTTCTCTCTCTCTCCCTCTCTCTCTTTCTCTTTTTCTCTGTTTGAGGTAATGAGAGAACACATTACGGCCAGTGCAAGGCCTCATTGTCCCAGCCCTCCCTTCTGAAAAGCAATTTGCTGGGGAGCTCCAGCAGGCCCTCCCATTGAATAGGGGCTAAGGGAGAGCCAAAGAATGAACTGTATGCTGCTGTAGGATCAAAAAGTGAAAGGTGTGTTATATTGCATGAGAGATTGGGGGGGTTCTGCATGAATGTATTCATGGTCACCTATATTCTATGTTGTTATGTTCATGTATGTATCGAGTCTGTATGTATGTATGTGTGTGTGTGTGTGCGTGTGTGCGTGCGTGCGTACATACACAATGTGTAGTTTCATGTGTAGTAATCAAATACACGCACATGAAAGAATCTTTTGGCAAGCATTACTGGCTGGTTAGTTTTATATGTGTGTGTTCATGCATGTTTATATACAGTATATGTGTGTGTGTGACTGTAGTTATGAGTTTGTGGAGAACAGCAAGTTTCCTCCCTGGTGATTTGTGTTAGTGGCTGGGCCTGGGGAAGCTGCATCCATTAAGGCTACTGTGAGTCTTTGAGCCCAGGGAGCCCACGCCAGGCTGCCTAATTAGGGCTATTGATTATTTAGTCAGCTCCAGTCGCCTGGGACTGCGCTCCATCACAGACACAACGCGCAACAGCAGTCAGAGCCACTGTGGGCACAAAACATAAAAAGATAAAGATAGCCCTTGACAGGGTCTTGGGGATCGTGGAGGAACGTCTGATGAATGACCTTTCAAAAGCTCAAAATGCATCTGTCGTCCCTCTACCTAACCATCCTAATGATAGATAATAGACTTGTTCATCAAACACAAGCTATCGTAACATCGCTTGTCTGTGTGTAAGCTTGTCGGTCATTAATTTTGCACGCAAGACTAAATGTAGTCTCTCATTCTACAACCACCACCACCACCATGCGCACACACACAAACACACACACACTCACAAACACACACACACAGACAAAGACACACTCTCTACCTCTCTCTCTCTTCCCGTCTGCTTGTCTTCATAAGCGTTAGTAGACGATGCTCAGTTAGTTGGCTCTGCTGTGGCTGGATGACGTCCAAAGCCTCCATCTGGTCTCCACATCCCCTGCTGATTCTGACTCGCTCTCAGAACAAAGCCGGCTGTGTTGTCACATTGATTGAGCCCTGCCTGCAAAATGAAATTATTGCTGATTTCACGCAAAAAACAGAGATGACATTAATGAGGGGAAGAGAGAGAAAGAAAAAGAGAGGTAAAAATAGAGAGAGCGAAAGTGGCAGGGTGGGGGGAAGTTCATTTGTGGTAAGAGCTTCGGCTCCCTGTGTGGGCCCTATTCTTGTGATTACAGCTGCATTGTAACATCTGTGCTCAATGAGACGGTGCTAAATTTAGCCCTGTCCAGCCCTTATATAGGTCACCAGTCAGAGGCAGCCTTCCAGAGCCAAGGCGTCATTGGGCACTGGGCTTCCATCACTAATGAGCTCTTATAGCTCCCTGGCATAAACTTGCACACCCCAAATGGTATCAAGTCTACTTCTATTGACGAACAAAGCCCCCCCAACCCCCAGTCTAAGCCTCCCTGTTTACCCCTGCGGTGTATGATGTGGCTTGCATGAAAGAACCAGTTCTATAGTCAGTTAAAATGGGTCTTCTACCTTAGCATCAATCTGTATGACGTTTCCCCTCTACGACTCTTTTTCTTAAAACCTCTATTCTGCCTCCTTCAGTTGCTGGAGCGGCAGGATTTCTGACTTGCTGAAGATGTGAAACCGACCAAGTAAATGTGCCCACCTCTCTGTTGGCTTCCTTGGCTTTCATACCTGACTTTTGCTATTTCCTGTTTGAGTTCCTGTGGCAGACTTGAACTTCCTGAAGAGAGTGTTTTGAACATTTCTCTACACTTAGACTGATATGGAAGCCTAGAAATGTAGACATACCCTAGCGGTAGCAAATAGTTTTGCTCAGCTGTAGTAATAGAATAGCCACGAGCCACGAACCTTCTCCCAAGGTGTGGTCATACAAATCACTCTGTCCTTATAGAGAGTCACCTAGACGTACTGTAGTGGTAGCTTATCAGCTTATCAGCGTACAGAGGCAGTTTGAGAGATAACCTCTGATTCTGTCCCTTAGATTAAACCCAGTCTATTGATCATGGCCTGACTATACATTCTGATGTTATAGTCTGGCTTGTCAGTCTACTGGTGTGGAACAAAGCCAGAAAAAAAAGTGTTTTAGAGCTCAGCTGCTTCATTGGATTCCATCACACAAGTCCGCCTTGTGCAGTAGTTACTTTGTTTTTAAACCTCTTATTGCCCTCTTTACACATGTACATCCTAGAGATTTAATGCCAGGTCCATATGCCTCTCCAACCCTTATGTTTTTCTTTTTTGCTGTTAATGTTGTTCGTCTAGAACCTTCCAATAGCACTTAATTTCCTCAATGGTTGTCACACACCTTGTAGCTCACATAAATGGCAGTGTTTAGGCTGCTGTGAATGCGGTTGACCTACTTCAATGACATACATATTGCACTTGAGCCATATGCTTCCTTGTGATATTAGGTTAGCCAAGCAGCGTGACGTGTTTAAGTGATTTGGGAGTGATTCAAGTCCCACAATGGATGTGGCCCACCTTACACATGCACACACCATCCTCCCTGAAGGCTCTCCTAGCAGCTGGCAGTTGTCAGAGTGACTCAGCACTTAATTGATAAGCTGAAGTTATAATAGGGCTAGATAGTCACCCCCCCACCCCCACCCCCCCTGCTGTGCTTTAGTTGCAGAGTGATGAATCAGTCTGCCACTGGTGAGTTTGGCCACCATTTGCCATAAATTAGATCTACTTTTAATTTGATCAATCACTGGCATTCTGTCACAACTGCAAGTGCCAAGCTCCATTATTTTTCACTTTTGAGTGAAGGTTGAGAACATGGTTACTGTAGCAAATTGTCATGGACTTAGAGGTTAGCAAAAGTGACTTCCTGTTGATGAGTTTCAGTTCCTATCTTGACTGTAAGGTTGACCTTAGCCAGCAGCTGCTTCACCTGAATTTGCTCCGCAGAGCAGCTCTTGCATTGGTGGATATATTCAGCTCATGAGCCACAGTCAGTAAAGATCTGCAAAAATGTTTAGCCCACACATCAGGAGAAGAGCCACAAGATAAGCCACTCTTATGTCACTTGCAGTCTTCCTGCCTCTGTGTTTTATTTTATTTTATTTTGTTTTCTGTTTTTGTTTTGTTTTAGTTTTACTTTTTTGTTTCCCTGTGGTTCTTCTCTGCTCTCCTCACAGTTATAAGATTACAGACTGACGTTCACTGCAAGTACAAGCTCAAGAGTTGTGGCTTAGCTTGAGGTCCTCTAATAACTGCCTGGGTGAATTTCTCGCACCACTTAGCTCAGGATGTGACACAACCCCAGCGAGCTGAGGGGAGAAAGAATGGGAAAGCAGTCAGAAAGACAAATGATCTGAGGCCAGTGTTTACTGAATGAGTCCACTGTGTGACAGGGCAAGAGCTTTTTTGGACACACACACACACACTCAGAGTACCATTCAATGGCACAATTTTGCCGTGAAGCAAAAATGCAATCCTGATAGGTATAGTATCCTCACTTCACTTTGAGGGAGCAGAGCCCATCAGTTATTTAAAACAAACCTCCATAGCCCTTTCTCTAGATGGCTGTTATGGGTCTTGCGTCATGTCAAACTCAGGCCAACTGCTTCAAGACTATCCTCTTTTTCTTTCTCTCTCAGACTTACAAAGCGCTCTGATGAACTGTTGTCGTAATGGGACCCAAGCCAATTAGATTTGTCAGTGATATGTGTTTGGGTGCCCAATCTGGAGTGCTGCGAGCACCGGCTGCCGCAGGGAGGAGAGTGGGAGGCCCAGGATTCTCTACAGCAGCTCAGCCGAGCTTCAAAGTTAATTTGAGGTCAATCACCAGTCCGAATGACAGATTCCCCCGCAATTCTCCAGCAGCGCTGACTTCTGCTCTGTGCTTGATTTGCTGCTGTTGAACCTTTGCCGTGGATAATGTTAATCAGGCTGAGACATTCACACACACACATGCACATTCTTTGAGAAAAGCCCACCCATCTGCTGTCACATACTGTACTGTACATGCAGGCAGGCACCCTTGCATGATAAACTTCACCTGGAAAAGTTCATATGAGGACTATAAGTTGAGGCCCTTGTAATCAAAACACTGTGCTGAAGGACAACTGAGATGAAAAAAGCCAGGAGAACTTCTTTCTACTGCACTGGTGTCCTACTCACTCTCCCTATGCAACAAGTACCCTTTCTGCCACCTCTACTCTCAAAGACATGCATCAATTACTTAATGTGGAGAACAAATCTCCCATAGCAGGGATTGCCATGAGATGAAATGCCTGAAGGGTGTGAATGGTGTGATTGCATGGCTGTAAGCTGGATGTGATGTGTGGCAAAATGGCGTCCTGTTACAACACTGTACATAGGCTATAAAATATGATGTATGGCACCAGTTGACCTGGCTTCACATGGAGGCCCTCTGGAGGGAACTCACTGAAAGAAACAGACAGGGCTTCATTCCATGCATTGGAGCCCCCTAGAGTTTTGAAGTGTGTAGCACCGGGAGGCCAAATGGATGAGAAGGACGCAGTGTTGTTGCATGTGTCGGAACAGGAGTTTGTGGTGGTATCTGATGTGACAGTTTGAACCCATCAGACCTGTCGCTGAGGGGCAGTCTGAGAGTGTCGGGGAAGGGATGGAAAGAGATATGGAGACAGGCCAGATAGACAGATGAAGGCCTCCGGTTTTACTTTGTCTTTCTTCACATCCAGCTTCTCTCTTTTTTGTTGTGGTGCTGTGAGTCTACAAGCATACGCAGACTCCAGTGCCACACCCCATAATTACTGCATTCCAGAGGGGACAGATACCATTTAGAGCAGATCAATCAAAGTAATTGGGGCGGTGTTTGCCTGATGCTCAGGGATCATTTTTCTTCATTTGAGGCGGCTTACCTCTGTGTCATGGATTTCCCATCACTGTCGATGATGAGCGGAAGGATGGGAGTGCTAATAAGAAAACTCTGCTGATCTGTTGTGTGCTATCCCTATGTGACAGAACCCATAAAACCCTGCTGTATCTCCAAGTGACCCAGTTGTTCTCTCGTTTCTTTCTTTTTTTTATCCCTTCATCCCTTCATTCTCATCTTTCTCCCTCCTCCCTTTATCCCTTTCTGAGCTGTATTAGATTACCTCTGGAGGTTTACGGTTTCCTAGTCCTTGCTTCTTACTTCATCTGAGATTATTTACCTTTGGCTCTCTTTTCTCTCTGTCCTTGCAGGTCATCAGATGATTTGGCCGCAGTTGGTGCTGTAGTGGTCAGCCGGATGAAGATGGGGGAGATTGAGGACGGAGAAGCCGACCACATTGCGGCCGATAGCCAGGGCCAGAAGGTAGGATGCGTGCACTTGTCTTTTTTAGCATCCTCCCTCCTAATCTTTCTTTCTCTCTCTCTCTCTCTCTCTCTCTCTCTCTCTCTCTCCCTACTCCTCCTCCTCATCTCCCCCTTTCGCCCCCAAGTGGGCTGTCATGGTAATGCTACACTTTCTCTGCAGATTCAATTACGTCTGTCAGTGCTCGCTGTGTGCTTTCCCAGCTGCTCTCGCCCGCTACGCTAATGCTGGAAGGATTAGCCTGTCAGAGCTGGAAAGGCCCAATGAGATTCAGCCACTTCCCCAAAGCCCATAGAGACAGCAGGCGCCTGGTCCGTGTGTGTGTGTGTGTGGATGTGTGCATGTGTGCATGTGTGTGATTATGTATCTGTGCGCCTACCGTGAGTGTTTAGCGACTGTACTTTGTGTGCAAGACTTGCACTCACACGTGTTGTCGTGCAAATCAAAGTTTTTATTGTGGGTCGTGTAGATGTTAGGAGGGGCTTGTGTCATGTTTTGCTATGGATTGCGCACGGAAAGTATTAATTCCACAAGAGGAAGAGGAGGGCCATCCATGATCTCCAAGCCCCTTAGTGTGTCGCCTCATCAAGCGTACCATCTGCACCAGGAGGAGCTTTTTTAACGGGTACGGAGTCTGCGTGTGCGTCACCCCTCTGGCCGAGCTGATCTCGATTAGACTTGCATCAGTGCTTTACCTACTGAGGAGAGTGAAAGCAGAGGCTGATCCTCCTTCGAACGAGGGATGACAGATGACAGATGTGAGCTGGAGGAGAGCAGCTCGCCGCTCCCACCTCTCCTTACAGCCCGGGCCCGCCGCTGCGCTCGGCTCGTCAAGATGGGCTGCGTCAACGCCAAAAACCGAGTCGTATGTACCACAGCTTCTCTACCTCTGCTACTGCTACTTTATTCTGTTAGGCCATTAGTACAGGTAGATGTCACCAGGATCAGATAACTCAAGGACAAACTGGTGTCCTCTTTCCATCTGATGTTCTCCCTTCTAGCCCCGTCCCCTTGTGAGTACCATCCAGGGATATTCTCCCCGTTGTGCCCATGAAAAAGTAATAGCTTTCTCACCAGTTACTGGAGCTAGTGACATGGCTCTGTGCATATACTGCTTGTCTCTGCGTGTGTCTTCATGTATGTATGCAAAGACCATATGTCTGTGCCGCCACAAGTGCAATTCATCTATGCATATGCAACTGTGAATTTGTGTGTGTGTGTGTGTGTGTGTGGGATGGGAGCATCATTGCAATAGTGTGCCCCATCACATCACCTCTGTTGAGTCATCTGTCACTCTCAACGTCATGTCTCATCGAGCAACTGTCACTAACAGTGCCAAGCCAGCAGAAACAGGCCCAGCATCGCTGAACACCACGCCACCGGCTCCCCTGACTCAGCTCAGCTCTTCAGCACAGAGAAGAATGTTCTCCTTTCTAGGTCTAAGCCATCCCTAAGACTAGGGAGTTAGTCAATCTGATACTTGCGTAGCGGAGGGGCTGCCTTTCGAGGTCCCGCTGTTGATTTGATCTTACCGAATGTGAACTGGAATCACCCCTTGTCTTGCTTTGAGAGTAAGGATTACTGGGACTCTCTTACATCTCCTCCTTTTACCCGAGCTGACAATCCAACATGGGATTTCTACGGCTGTACTTTCATATCTTCTTTTTTTTCCAAGGTGGCCGTGAGATGCCCTACATTCTTGTGAAGATAATTCTGGATCTGAATTTTGAGCTCCAGCGATGGGGCTTTTTTACATACAATACAGCAGAACACGATTAAACATTTCTCATACCTGCTAGAAATACTGTGTCAGGATCACTGCCTTCAACTGAAGAGACCAAAGATCTCTCCCCTAGGCAACCTGCCCATGTAACCACCTCTTTAAGCTGAACCGAGATCAGTAATAGTGAATTGATGCAATGTGAAGGCTGTACACCTTGAGGCTCCCTGCAGTGTAGACACTGACCCAGGGACGGTTGATGTGATGTGAAGGCTCCAGTTCTCGTTTGACCCTCTGGGGTTATCGTTCATAAGAATGCAGGTGTGGATGACAGACGTGTTGCTGCTTACTTGGTCTAGTCGCGAGAGAAGAAGAGCGGGAGAAGAGTAAAGACGAGAATAAAGGATGCACAATGACAAATATAAAAATGAAGACAATACCATCAATAACATAAAAATTAAGAAAGCAACTACTGAAAAATTGAAGATGATGTAGATACATGTCATAGACAAAGGAAGTGATATCAACAGAAGTACACTGGTGCAGTAGTGTTGGTCTACCGCACACTAGGATTTCACAATAACCTGGAACAGTGTCTCCATGTCAGCCAGCTTCCCACACTCTCACTTTGCTTCTGTGCCTCTTCTGTTTCTCCAAAGGCCACCCAGGACAAAATGGTGGTTCATTGCCACACAGGATACATAATGATGCCTTGTTTGTGTGTTGTTGGAATATGACATGGTGGCATAAGGGGGCTTTTGTCACAGTACTTAAAATGCCTCATGAAATATACTTGGTGGCAGAACAGAATGTGACATTATCCTTCCTGGCAGGTGTGCTCTCCTCATGGCACCCTCGGCTATGTTTCAGTGAATGCAGAGCTAGTTTGAGAGACTATGGTTATGGAAAAGAGTAATTGTAAAGCAGTCTGTCATGCCTTTGTTTTAATGTTTTAATTTGCTCCCTAACACACTCTATATCCCTCTCTCTCTCTCTCTCTCTCTCTCTCTCTCTCTCTCTCCACAGTGTGCGCTGGTGTGTGAATCACTGCATGGAACAACAAATGACAAAGATTATGGGCCCCCGATGAGTGCTTGTAAGTTTGCAATTGACACACTCACACACACGTTCATACACAGACCGATTTTACATAAACTCACATGCACACACAAAGACACAAACACACACATACACAGAGGACTTGTTCTCATTATACCTCAAATTTTACCCCTGCCCTTGGTTTCTATGGTTACTTTGTCATTACTACAAAGTCTTAAAAGCTGAAGGCTTAAAGCTCCCTTCACCTTGATTTAAGGAATGTCTTACACCCTCACGTCTTCAGTAATTACAACCTCCCATAATTACACCAATTCACAGTTCAGTTGGAGTATTTTGTTTGACTTATAAAGAGATTAAAAAAATTATGCTTGTGTTCTTGTTTCTAAACCCCCTGGGGTCTACAGCGTACTCTGACAAGTATGCCTGACTGAAAGTGGTGTTGAATTGTGACTCTCTGGCCATTAGTCAAATGGTAGCATTGCTGTTTATATTGTCAATGCTTTTTTCTACCTCCTATGTGCTCCATTGTACGCATGGTCTGCAAACGATTGGTGGTCGATGAAGATAACCACAAACACAGACATTGGGAAGCTTTTTATTATGTCCGCTATGCCACATTTATTGGCGATGGAAACACCTTTGTGAACACTGTTTTGCTGTGTATGGCAGTGCTTATGTCCAGGCCAGGCTGCCAGCCCCTGCCAAGCAGCTGGGTTCCAGGAGGGCTCCAGTCTGCCCCTCGGCTCCGCCGCACGTCCTGTTGAGCTCAGGTGTTTGTGCCACTGTCAGTCTGACCCCTATTACAGTATGCCGCCACGCTCCCAGTGCACCATCAGAATGCATGGAAAATAGACAGTGTGACCCCATTATACACACACACACACACACAACCAGGTGACACACAGTGAAATAAACAGCTTTTTTATACTTGCAGGACATTTGGTTTGGTAATAGAAATGTCTCTGAAATGAGTTGCTATCCCAGTATTAAAAAGCATGGCCTTGTCGTCACTAACCCCTTAGAGTAGATGAGAGAATAGAAATACACATCCCCATGATTTAACAGGCTACATTTGATGTCTTTGATCCTCATCATTTTGGAGTTTTGGAAATGTTAAGGGTGTGGATCTCCTCAGTCTTTCCTTCGTTCTGGTCCTTTCTGTGCAGATCATAAGGCACATATGTGTATGGCGCCATCTTCTTTCTGCTCTGTTAGCCCTTTTTTCTCTTTTGTGTGTGTGTATGAATACAACTCTGTGTGTGAAAGAGAGCTAAAGAGGGAGTTGCCCTTGACCAACTTTTTCAGGAAGGAGATTTAAAAGTCTCAGAGGGCCAGGGCAGTTAATTAAAGTTCATATAAAATGGTGATTACAAGCAGGGTGCCTGCGGTGAGCATACCGTGGCAGCTCAGAGTGTGTGTGTGTGTGTGTGTGTGTGTGTGTTGGGGGTTGGGGGGTTGGGGTGTGTGTGTGTGTGTGTGG
>JAVQKI010297986.1:0-11201 GCA_036025975.1 Nematalosa erebi
TCACAGTAAAAAAAAAAAAAAAAAAAAAGATGCATGTGAATGCTCATCTAACAGAGCCCCTCACATTAATATCACAAATCCTCTAGGAGAAAAAATTAGGACTAATGTCATCTTATTCACTTCAGACTTGTCAGTTTAATTTATTGATTACTACTCAGATATATCCTCACTATTTTTCACTACTGTCACAACTCCTGGCCTGTTTCAAGTAGACAGTGGCCTTACCCTGTTTGGATGGTTGAACACTTCTTGGACTCTTTGGTGTCAAAATCTGGCTCTGGGCCTTGTCAATTCCTAATCCAGTTAAAATCACAAGTACTCCACACATAGATATGCAATGTAATGACATCAAGACGGCTCAAAATACAGTAGGTGAGCTAACAACTTGTAGCATGGCTTCTCACAAAGAATGCAAAATCCTGTGGTATTTGTTATGGCATAGTAATTTATGATAAATTCCTCATTTGGAGGTGATTTGAAGTCCCTGCTGTGCCCCTTTGTCCTTACCCTGACATCAGCTCCCCTCCAATGTCATCCCTCCCAAGGATGCCCGCACTGCCACGATGACATAGCCCCTCATTTTCCAACAGTGCTTTGACTGGTAGCCTGTTGCCATGGATATGGGAGGCGGTTTCCTTGGAGATGCAGTGGGTAGGATCTGCTAAAGAATGAAATGGGGTGTGACTGGAGGACGGAGTCCAGAAATAGCATTTCAGTGACAGACAATATTCCTTCCCCCCGCCCTCAACCACCACTGTATCTTCTCAAATTCTCCCTCGCCTCAAATGTTTTTATTATGATTTTAATCATTTTTTACCCTCTTGTGTTTTCCCTCCCAATCTGGAAGATTTGGTTAGCTTTGGTTTAGGACGGTGATGGCCTGAGTGGTTGGGAATATTAAGCTGTTTGTAAACTATTGAGCCTTTTTTTATCTTTAGCCTTTAAAGGCTCTTATGCTTCCATTTGAGCATGACAGCATGGCTGTTATTGCCAAACGAATGACACATAGCAGGATGATGCCAATGACCTTTTAAGACAGTAAAGAGATTGAATCTTGGTATTTTTATTGTCATGAGCAAAACTGAAGTAGAATATGAAAATGCTCTCCGAATATGATGCGTTGTATGCAGGCTGCGCGGAGGAAAGAGGAAGTTTGAGGGATCCTGATGGCCCACGTGGCTCATTGGACTGCTCTGTCTTTAGGGGATGTAAACAGAGGAATACATCAGGCATCAAACTTATGTAACAATGTCCATTCAATGGAAGCAAGGCTGTTATGGTGATGAAACAAGCAGACAGAAGAGGCTCTTTTTGGGGAAGGGGAATAGGGGGTTGGGACAGGGGAGAGGGGAGCTCTCTCACTGAAGGGGAATGAGGCTGCTTTGTGGTGCAGATGCACTGTGGGGCATGTGAGCTGAGTTGCACCCCAATTATGGTTCTCACATGCGTTTGCGCCGCACACCAGCTGTACATGGTGGTTCACAGAGAAAACATTTTGCCACAGGGGTGACTGTGGATGGGCAGCAGACTGTACGTAACACCCCTTTAGTGAACTTGACTGGACTCTGAGGCAGCTCTGGTTGGGAAAAGTAGGAAATAGTTTGCCTTCATGTTCCCCCAGTGAGGCTGAAACCAAAGCTGCAGCTGATTGGGACTGAATGAGATGTTTGTCAGTACGATGACACATTACGTATTGCAATTATTGTCTGGGGCCTGGGCCAAGAAAAAGAAATGGTTTGTGACGGCATGAGAACTAACCAGGGGATCCTGCCAGATCTCGGAGGTCAGCTACAGGCCGTAGAATCTGTGGAATCCCAAAATGCTTCGCTCCAATTGTACCACTTGCATAATGCAAGTCATCCCCTCCCCCCACACACACACACACCCACACACACACACACTCCCACCACTTTTGTTTAGCCCCTGTACTGTAAACGGCAGACTATTTTAGAGATTACGTAATGCTAACTCATTTATGTTTGATGAGAATGCACTGTGTAATTGTGTGGCTGTGACTGGTGGGGGCGTCAGCGGTGACTGAGAGGAGTCACGTGTTGGACCGGTGTCAGTGGGTGGAGTCCACAGTGCAGGGGACGAAGCTGCTTTTTGGTGGGGGGGGGGGTGAGTGGTGTAACTGGATGGAGAGGTTGTGTCATATTGGTTGTCACTGGTTCAAGGACATGTTTTGAAGATTTTGGAAGGATCATGACAAGGATTATACTGTACTGTATATACTGGCTGGACGCTAAAGAGGAACTCCATTAGAGGCCTCTGGTATTAACCCCCCTCGCTGTGCAAATAACTCAGCTTGGCATTTATAGAGAAAGTCACAGATCATTACTTAATGAGGCCCTCATGCTTCTGAGTGGCACTAGTGTGTGTGTGTGTGTGTGTGTGTGTGTGTCTGTTTCTGTATTGGTATTAGTGGAGCTCAGTGCTGAGCTGAGTCCTCATTATCTCTCAATATAGACATCAGTAACTGCATTGGTAATGACACTGAGCGAGAGACATCACATTCCGAAGTCAATCCGGCTGTTAAGCAGTTGCTAGTTTTCCTAGTCAAAGAGGTGGGGTTTTGAGCTCAGTTTGTTTGTCCTTCGGACTGACTAGTTGTTTGTAATCTGGATTACTGTATATAAGAACCACCAGGCTGATTTCCATTAATCCTGGGTGGAGAGGTGTAGTAGGGGCCCGGGGATGAGTAAAAGGAGTGGCTTTGTATCACAGGACGGATCCCCAGGTTATTTTTCACCTTTGCTAACATTGGGAGGAGGTGGATGGTTTGTTAAGCCTTGACGGAGGTCAGCTCTGCCCTAGTGCCCATCTCGTTAATGTGCCCTCAGTGAGTCTGACAGCTCATCTCACTAGTCATGCGATATGGATGCCCCATGGTCACGTTCACTTTCATCTTTCATCTCCACCATCTTACGACATGCTTCAATTCAATCTCAGGTTGCCCTTTAGAGGTGCCTTTTAGTCAAGACCAATAAAAAACAGACCATAATAGCATTCTGTAGTCTGATTCTAGATTTGCATCTTCAGATGCGATGTTTTTGTGCGACTACTGTACACAGGCTACGGTGAGGCAGAGGAGAGACGTGGTGGTGGTGTGTTGGAGGGGGTGGGGGGGGGGGGTCATAAGAGTAATGACAGCAGGAGATCAAAGCGTTTATCCGTATGTGAGAGATGTGTTTCTGGAATGGTTGAAAGATGTGTACTGAGGGTACTGTTAGCTCGAAAGCAGACTGGGAAAAAAAATCATCAGTAGAAGTAAACAAACAAACAAACACACACACACACACACACTATGTGATATCCAGGCATTGACACCTTGTAAACCCTGATACATACAGACATACATGCAGCTTTCTGGTTTCTTACAGATTCAAGAAGCAACCGCAAGAGCGGAGAAATTCATATATCCTAATAAAGTGTGTGTGTGTGTGTACTCTATGTGTTTGTATTTGGGAAGAAAGACTGGAATCGTCAACATGGAGGAAGGATTGTTTTGCTGTGTCATTGGAAAAGTGTGTGTGTGTGTATGTGTGCATATGTTTGGAGGGCTTAGATCTTTCTGGAAGAAATCATCAGCCATGCCTGAATGAAAGATGTGGTGAGAGAGGGTGTGCGTGTGTGTATCTGAGCGTGCGGGCTGCTGGCTACTGGCATCGTTTGTGACTCCTCAGCAGCCAATGAGAGCTTGATTAGAGCAGCCATGTGACAGAGTCTTGGGCAGAGCTGTGATGTCAGAGCAGGATGAGAGAGAACGAGAGAGACTGGAAGAGAGAAAGAGAGAGAGATGAGAGTGTGTTTGAGGGAGTGAGAACGCAAGGAGAGCAGTCCAGTCTCACTGTTGTTCAGAGCAGGGAGGTAGAGAGAAAAAGGAAATATCACACACAAACACACACACCCACCCACACACACACACACTCACTCACTCATCCACATAGACAATTGCATCTACAGAGACAGGGTAGACAACAACAGCAGCTAAAGGGTAACAACAGCAGCTAAAAACAAAATCGTCAGGACAGAGGACGTGCGTTGAGGAGGGAGGATGTCTTCCCAGCGCTCGGACTACAGCGAGTTGTGCCCAGTGCCCTCTACCCAGGGCTGGGACTGGCACCAGGGGCAAGCTGGCAGCCCGCGGGCAACGGCCCCGGCAGAGCAGCACGGACAGGGTCCCCCGGCCAAACTGCAGGGGGAGCTCAAGGTGTCGGGTTGTCAGGGAAACAAGACCGGGGCATCTCTGGGCAGCGCGGGGGAGAGTCCCACCAGTCCGCTGTCATCCTCCTCACCGTCCCCGGCATCACCCGGGAGACCTCACCCCAGCAACGGGACTACTGCCGCAGGCCTCACCCCGGGGACCTCCCTCTCTCTCCACCCCAGTGCTCCTCACCTGCCCTCGCCGGCCTCCAGCCATGCCACGCCCATGGGCCTCTCCTCAGGGGCCACGAAGGGCGGTCCTGCTCCCGCTCTGGTGCCTCCACCTCAAGGCCCCAACTATTGCGTGATTGACGTGGTGACCGACAGCCACGCTGACGTAAGTGACGATGAGGACGACGGCGACGACAGGAGCGTTGCTTGGCCAGTAGGCAGCGCTGTAAATGACACCCCACAACAGCGACAAGCGATGACACGCTCCACCTCGGACTCCTCCCGCCTCACTGTGCCCACAAGCCCTCAGCTGCCGGACAAGTACCCAGGCAAACCCACTCCTGCAAAGGAACAGCAGCAACAGCAGCAGTCTCCCCCCAAACGCTCCCCCTCCTTGGAGCAGAAGCCCTTCCCTCCTGCTCCAGCTGTTGCCCTCTCCCCGTCTCGGAGCCCAGGTCAGACCACCTGCAACAGCTCCCCGCAGCCGCAGGCGAGGCAAAACGGCAGCAGCACCATCACACCTGAGCGAGGTCAGGTGGCACCGGCAACAGCTGCCTTCCCTGACACCTCCACCAGTCGCTACCAGGTCAAAGCAGCCATGAATGGTAGGTGATGTCACCAGGGCAGTGATGCAGCAGACGAGAGCAGAGAAGAATAGAGGAGAGGAGAAGAGAGGAGAGGAAAGGAGAGAAGAGGAAGATAGAGGAGAGGAGAATAGAGGAGAGGAGAGGGGAGCCATCTTGTTATGTGTGATGCTGCACAGTACCGGTCCAGGGCGTGACTCAGCAGATGGATGGCACCTAGGGTGTTGGGGGAGGGGTGCTATTTTTGTTGTTGTTGTCGCTGTTGTTGAAGTTGTTGTTGTGAAGTGCTCTGGCCTGTGTGCCGCCAGAGGTTGGTGATTCGGTGTGGTCTGCTGTCTTCCAACTGGCTGGATTTTGTGTATAGATTGGCTGAGAAAGCTAGCAGTGTGTGTGTGTGTGTGTGTGTGTTGTAAGGTATGGGTGATGGGAGACGAGAGAGTGTTGTTTTTAGCAGCTGTGTGGTAAAATGGCTGGGGCAGAGGCAGTGTCTGTGGGGGATGGGAGACAGGCAGCCCCTCTGAGTGAAGTGAGGCTGAGACTGCGCTCAAGGTGCCCTCTGCTCTGCTCTGTGTCCAGATGCTGCACAGCCAGCGCACACACACAGGGAGAAAGAGAGAGAGTCACTGGGCAGGCATGAGGCCACACAGCTGCCAATGACTGGCACTCTAGTGTGTGTCTGTGTGTGCGTGTGTGTGTGTGTGTTACAGCAAAGCGTCCTTACAGTATATATGACTGAAGATGTTTAGTGTGTGTGTATGTGTTACAGCAAAATATCCTTATATGACTGGAGATGTCTGTGTGGGTGTGTGTGTGTGAGTGTATGTGTCTTTGAGTGTGTATAATGTGTACTTGCATCTGGTGTTTGTACTGTGTTTCCATGTGTGAGGATGTAAGTGAGTGTACATTTCTTTGTGCTTTACAAGGTCATTTAAGTCATTGGTCACTGCTATTGTGATTTATTGTGGATTAGAAGTGATAATAATGAGAGTAGCCTACTTGCAGCTCAGTGGTTCAGTTTTCTTCATTAATCATGTATCTGTCTGTTTACCAAAATAATAATTCTAATTTCAAACACATCAGCTCATGGTGTTTCCATGGAAATGTAATGCAGCCTTTCTCCCATTTTGATTGGCTTCATGTCTAAGCAGACTTTAGGCTATGTGTCATCAAAGCAGAAATTATTCATTTGTCTTCCATTTGCTTAAAAGCCTCAACAAAACAACTGTAACAAGTATGTATCAAGAACAGCCGTTTATTCTACATCTCAGCAAAGTTTTTTTTTTTTTTTACATTTTTTAATACAATAATTGTACCTAGTGTGTTGGTATTTGTTTAAAATTTCACAGAAGACAAACACAGGATTCACAATGCAAGAGCCACTCCATGTCCCCTCATCCTGACCCTTATCCTCTCCTCTGTCTTAGTGCCACTTTGTCCTCTAGTCTGTGTCCATTCATTGATTTCTCTTTCTCTCTCTCTCTCTCCCTCTCTCTCTCTCTCTCTCTCTCTCTCTCTCCCCCTCTCTCTCTTTCTGGGGGACATGCAGTGCCAGGTTATGTAAGGCAGTCGTGCCAACAATGTGCTTTTTTGTGCACTCTGCTCCTTCACACTCTGGCTTCCTGTCTGTCCAACGGTCGCGCTCGGATGCCTCAGTCGGATGCACCCACTCACAAAACGAACAAGGGCCCCTGCAAAAATACCATGAAACATTTGAGAGCAACTAGGAGTTGTTTGTTAAGAGTTCCCACCTCGGTGGAATCAGAAACTCCAGGAGGATAGATGGACAACCAAGAAGTCCATTACAGCCTTTAATTCACAGCTGTCTAATGCATGAGGTGGTTAATCAGTGTCATCTAAGTGAATAAATATATTTTGTGTTCTGGAGTTACCCTGTTCTCTTTTGAGTGACAGTGTATTCTCCCCTTTCGTGATGTAACCTATAGGGCAACACTTCTCAGTGATATTCAATGTACTGTAAAAGTGACAGACGTTTCCTCTGTGTCTTTCCAGCCAAGGATGAGAAGATGTTCAAGCAGGAGAAAGCAGATCCCTTAAGCAAGGGAGACAGTTGCAACACAATCGAGAAGACGGACAAGCCGGAGAAGGTGGAGAAGATGGACAACTCTGAGAAGAAGGTGAAAGAGGACGTGACTAAAAAGATAGAAAACGTGGACAAGACTCAGAAGAGCGAGAAGATCATCAAGGATGAGGAGAAGCCTGACAAGACGGAGAAGCAGGACAACAAAGCCGAGAAGAACGAGAAGCTGGAGAAGGTGGACAAGCCCGAAAAGACCAACAAGGAGGAGAAGGACGAGAAGAAGGCAGACAGCGAGAAGACGGACAAGGCAGCCAAAGCAGAAAAGAATGAGAAGGCTGGAAAAGGCACCGCCAAGTCTCCAACTGCTAACGGCAGCAAAGACCTAAGCAGCCCAGACAAGGCAAAGGTAAGCCCCAAAGATACTTAAGGCAACACACACCCTCCAGTTCATCTCACTTTGCTGATTTGTTGATTTTTCCTATTGCTGCTTATCTTTCGTTTTTTATGTATTTGTGTACTTTTTGTATGCTTCAAAAGTTCATTTTTTTCTGCTGCTACCATGCTTTCATCTTCACCATATTTTGCAACTATTTTCTTTCTTTCCTCTCACATGTAAATGTAAATATTAACAGCCAACTGTAGGGTCAACCAAAACAAGTGCAGCCAAAACAAGACCAAACTCACTGTCCACGGCAGAAAGTGCCCAAAATCGCACGTCCCCTACGGCCAAGCCTGCTACCGATAAAAAAAGCCCAGCCCCATCTAGTGGTCCGAAGAGAACCACTCCCAGTGAGGCTAAGGCCAAGGTGAGTCAGGCCTGCCCCGTCTCTGTCCCACACTAGACCCAGTTTCATCTACAAGCACTGCATCCAGGACCAAGGATCTCCAATCTCTTCTGACTCTTGATCTGTCTAGTGTATTTTGCCTCGTCAGAACACCTTTCTCTTTCTCTCTCTCTCTCTCTCTCTCTCTCTCTCTCTCTCTCTCTCTCTCTCTCTCTCTCTTTCTCTCTCTCCCTTTAAAATTGATCTACACAGTCCTCTGTTTTCTCCATCTTTCCCACCCTAGAATGGTGTACTCTCTCTCCCAGTAGCACACTTCTGTCCAGTACCCCATCAGTCTATCCCTCTGGGTGTCGTTAAATGTCTCTCTTTCATACATACCTCATTTAATTGTGTGTGTGTGTGTGTGTGTGTTTGGATGAGAGTGATGGTGAGGTTGAGTGATGAGGATTGGAAGTTATTTTGGGCTTTCTGTAATAGCCTGTGTGTCTCTCCAGACACCTGAGAATGGCACTGCTCAGCGGCGACCCCCTGTGCCAAAGGCCAATGGTGCCCCTGCATCTCGCACCACCACCCCCAAAAATGGGGCCCCAGCCAGTGCCCCAACTACCCGACGCTCCTCAGGTAAGTTTGAGTATGCTCTTAAGCTGTGGTCTTGACCGAACTCCAATACTCCGCTAAACCCCAAGTCAAAGACTGAACTGACTTAATGATTGAATTGGTTGATTCATGCCCATTAAGGCTTTAGAGTCCAGGGCTTAGGGTTAAGGGGACATTTGGATTCAGTTCTTATCTACAAGCTACTGTCAGCGTGGTGTATTAGCACAGAACAGATCTTCAGTGTCCTTTCTTTTGTGACACATAAGCACACACACACACACACACACGCACACAAACTGCTTTACAGACTAGCAAGCAATCTGTAACAGTATTTATGGCAGTCAGTGAACTTCTGAGTCTGAATCATCCAAATGTACCATGCCTTGCAGCCTCAAAGAGCGAGAGTAAACCAGCTGAAGCGAAGAAGCCCAGCACAGGCAAGATGACAGCAGGTAAACTCAGCCATGCCTCCGACTGGACGCCCACGGCAGAGCCCCCCACAAAAAGCACTTAGCAAGCTCAGACACCATTAGTGTGAGAGCTGGACTACAGAGGCAACCCTGCGCTTGGGTGATGTCCTCAACATAGTACCTGCTTCAGGCAGTCTGAGGTCTGATCTTTGTTTCCTATGGTTAAAGGAGGCAAAACACAGAGACTGATGTTGGGCAGTTAAGAGGAGAGGAAGTTAGACCACAGCAATCAGGTGCTGTGGGCCGCTGCCTGAGGCGTTCATTAGTCACAAATCTAGTAGGTTCTGCTGACTAAGTAAAACCGGTTGAGTCATCTCAACTTCCATTGTTTTTCTTTACCCACAATAATTCTTGTCAAGGCATTATACATTATTCATTTCCTTGTGTTTGTATCTACCTTTCTCTCTTTAACTTTCTCTTTCTTTCTTTCTCTTCTTTCTTTTCTCTGTCTCTCTGTCTCCCCATCTCAAACTCAGCGCGCCCCAAGGCGAGTCAGACACCGACCCCTGAGTCTGGCACGCCGGCAACCACCAATGGAACTCCCCGCCGCTCCCGCATCACCAAGCCTCCCGTGCCCAAGCAGACAGTACCTGAGAAGAAGCCGCCCGTCCCACGGGCCCCAAGGAAGCCCATCTCTGCGCCCATGCCCGACCTCAAGAATGTCCGCTCCAAAATCGGCTCAACCGACAACATGAAATACCAGCCTGGTGGCGGAAAGGTGAGGACATCGAGATTACGTCGTATTTCATTCTACTGTTGACTGTAAACAACACATTGTTACAAAGTTTCATTCCACTTTAATCATTAACCCTCAAATTATATTGCTTGGGTTGTTTCTTCCTTCTGTCCATGAGCTACCTCTGTCGCCTGGACTGACACACAATAACAGCCCATGCCCGAGAGCTTATTGTTTACAAATATTATGTCTGCATTAGCAGAAGCACATTGTTTATTATACTCAAGCAGCACCATGCCAAATTTCACCCCTGTGTGGTTTATTCCCCCATCTGAGAGCCTGCCACAAGCTGTTTCCTCTTCTTGATCAATCACCATCACTGTCAAAGCACAGCAGCAGCAGTGGCGGCAGATCTAATGTGTAAATCAGTCTCACCCCTCAGGGCCTATCTCATCTCACATGCCTCTCCTCCTCGCTGCCCAATGGCCGATGACAACTCCAGGCACCGCGACTGTTCACAAAGCCAACTAGACAGTGTTGCATGCAGTGTGCTCCGATGCACCAGCACAGCGGTCACAGTTGATGAGAAGGTCACCGGCACTTCCACGACTCCAAAAGGAGAGAGAGAAGGAGAGAGAGAGAGAGAGAGAGAGAGAGAGAGAGACCATGTCTCTGGCGACAGCTGAGCAGGGCGGCTCAGCTCAGCTCAGGCTACACCTTCCCCATGTTTTTCCCTGCCCTCTCCAAAATGGCTGCTCTGATGTGTGTGTGTTTTAACCCTGTCCTTGCCGCACTGAGTTTGCCCTCCACGGGGTATACAAGCTCCCTACACCTGACATACTGTACTTGCACCTCATGCTGTCTCAGAAACCCGCGAGTCCTGTGTGTGATCCTGTATGGTGGTGGTTGTCCACGTGTCAACAACTAGCAAAACAGCTGGTGGTTGGGTCCGCCAGCGGACTTGGCACGCGGCAGCCGCGCCCACCTCCTCTCCATGCACACCTGCTGTTCACCATCCTGGGGCCCCTGGGCATTTCCTTCTGACCCGTGGGTGGTTGTCTCCTCAGGTGTCCACATCCCAGGGCAGGAGCGATGCTCTGGCAAAGGGCTCCCTCTCCAAAGAGACCAGCCAGAGCAAAGTGAGTCCCTCCCATTGCCATCTCCCCTCTCTATTCACTCTCTCTTTCACTCACCCCTTCACACTCTCTCTCTCTCTCTTGCTCTCTCACTCACTGGTGCACTCTCTCACTCTGACAGCCTGTCACTCACTGTCCCTCACTCTGCTTTTTGCTTGATTTTACTAATACACACCCTCCCTCACTGACCCTTTAGCCTGAATCCTCTCATAATATATCTCACTCCCACACACATCTTTTCAAACGCTCACTCACTTTGACCCCACTGTTGGCTTGTTATCATCTATAGCTTCACATGCCCACCCACCCACTAATTCTCACACACACATTGTCTAACTTTTGCCTACCACCCTGCTTTCCCCTTCTGATGTTACACACACTTAGATGTTGAGACAACTTTACTAGTAATGTTATATGACCATTTTAAACAATCAAACAATCATCACTTGAATGCAGTGTATACTGTGAAATCTTTCTTGTCACTGCCCACTTAGGTAAAGGGTGACGATTTGATTAACATGCTGTTTATTTGCTATAA
>JAVQKI010298121.1:0-11655 GCA_036025975.1 Nematalosa erebi
TTTTTCACAACCCAACAACTTAGATAGTAAAAGATATCTAGCGTTAACAATATATAAAATATATGCAAGGATAAGTACCTTATATCCCTTTTGTGTATTAATGAATAAAATAACTAATAATTTATCTCTGTCTCCAGGGCTATACTTCAGTACTTCTGGAACGTTCTCACAGAATGACCTCTGAATGTTCAAGACTGTCCTCTGTGAATTCTTCCTTCCATAGCTTCCCTCTGATACCCACTTACCAATTTAAAAAGAGTTGTAGGGAATTCTTAAAAATAGATGTTGGTAACCTGTCTGCAAGTTACACAGTGCTTTGTATGACAGCTGATCAGAGACTTGGCACCTGCCCCTGCATCAAACCCAAACCTGGAGTCTTAAAGGAGCCAGCTTTGCACCGGGGCACCAGACATGTCGTTTCTCATGTCAGACATCCAAGCGTTATCTTACGGGATCTCTCGGGACCTCTACTCTTTAAACCCGACAGACTTAGTCATAGTCCGTTGATCAGGTCTCTTACTCTCCCAAGCCCGAGTCACTTGCGAAACTGCCCGCTGAGGCCCCAGTGCTCCTGCCTAGCTCAGGCCACCAGCTGCCATGGCCGGAGCAGGGAGCGAGAGAGACATTATATCCTCTGGATCCAGTGTCACATGGATCTGCGGGTGGCTTAGCTGCCCTGCCCGCTTTGATCCTCTCGGCGGTAGGGGCACAGCGGCTGCTGCCAACTCTCCTTGCGAGTCGATGGGCCGGATGGACACGTTGTATGCCCCACCCCCACCCCCACCTGCCTGCCTGGCCATCCAGCACCCCTAACAAACACCAGTGGCCCCCGCCCGCCCTAGTCCCTGGGTATGGAGATGCTGGATTAGAACAGGACTTCAGGGGGGAAAACGGAGCCAAGAAACAGGATCCCAACGCTCAGATCTCGCGCTGGGTCCCTGCATCCTCTGGCCACCAAACATCCCCGGCACTTCCTTCTCCAATTAAGACGACCTTGTTACGTGTAACGAGTACGCGTTGTGAAAGTCAAGACCCGGCTCGCGACCCACACTTTTAGCAAGCGCAGGCAGCATGCAGGCCCAAAGGCTAGGGGTTAGCATCAAAATAGCACTGCCCGAGCGCTGTAAATTGATATTGAACGAAAGCAAACTAGCTGCGCCAGAGGCCACAATCACGTCTTGTAGAGGCGCTCTAGCTTACAGCCTTGAATTATGGTGGGCTTGGAGGTTCGCCACTAATATACCAAGTATCCTTTGAGTCCTTTAGGTTCTACTCCAACCGACTTGGATGTGCAAGTATCATTTTTCTGGTAGACTTGGAAGAGAGGTGAGCCAACATCCCTACCCCTCCCCTGTAAATACACAAATAACTAAAATATCTCTAGAGCTGAGATGCTTGGTGGAGAGCAACTCTTAGAGTGTGTAACCCACCTCATCACAGTGAAACTGGAAGCCACAGCCCCTCACCCCAGGTTTCCACCTGAGAGATATAGGGTCATGACAGCTGACTAGTGTTAAAAGGGCAGCCTGTCACACTGGGCACAGGTACTGCACACACCATCAACGCTATGGCATGCTGCGGGCACACAGTATATCTGAGGCCTTTTGTCTGGGCAAGCAAGGAGTTTAAGAGAAGCCTGGTGCTGGCGGCGGGGGCCGGCTGCGACCGCAGCGTGAAAGCCCCGAGTGGGGGGACTTGAGGGGTCGGAGAGCTGATAGGCTTACAGTGTCGGCACACAGGCGGATCCAGACACTCCTTGTCTGTCCGCGGCAGTGACCATCCCACCAGGGGCCCGTGGGGTGGATGAGAATCAAAAAGTACTGGGGGGAAAGTGTGTGCATGTGTGTATGTGTGTGTGTGTGCGTGTGTGTGTGTGTTTGCATGTGTGTGGGAGCTTGTGGGATGGCGGCCGGCCCCTCAGATTCCTTGCATCGCTCCTAGTTTGGTTATGCGGTCGGCTGGACACGGAGACTCCTGTGAGCATTTAGCCTCCCTGGAGTTGGGCCAGCACAGCCTGTTGCTCTAGCAATTAGCAGCCTGTGCAGAGTGCGGGTCCGCACACTTGTTGCCGTGGAACCACTCTGACTGCACTTGTCGTGTGAGTAGGGGTGAAGGGGAGAGGCAGATACAGCCATATCATCTCTCAGCTCAGCACAATAACACAACATGCCAAGGCTTTTACAAGACACTTAAAGGGGAAATTGCAAAACAGCAACTTTGATGGCTGTACATAAAAGCAGCATAACTGTAACCATCATAAAACATTTTTATGACAACAAAAGACAAGGATTGTGGTAACAAATGACGAATTTCATTAAACATGAGTTCATCATATTCTCGTAAAAGAAAACACTCTTCACATAATGGGACAGAATGTAATGTCTGCAGACTGCAACTGTGAAAGTATACATCATGGTGATGTATTGTTTGAGTTTGTGAAACATGATGGGTCTACAGTACCTTGGCTTTTGGACTCATTAAGAGAAGCAGTGATCAGGGACAGCTGTGTATGCCATAATTCATAGAGGGTAAAAGTCTACAAAAGTAAAAGCAATATCTATGCATTGCAGTGAAGACTCTCCCTTATCAATCCTTATCAAAACCATATCGACCACACCTACAGTAACTCTACCACCTGCTCAAGGTTTTTCTTTTTTTTTTTTTCACCACAGCTAAACAGTGAAAGCCATCAGCAGGGTTGACTGACCTCTGCACAGGCACACAGTCCTGGATTCAATCAGTTCTCTGGCTATTCTAATTATAACCTTGCAGTGGCTATGAAGGCATGGACACTTTGTCACAACACAGCTTGTTTAAAAGACCACAGATAAAAAAACAGAGCGGCACAAGCACTTAATCCAGAAGAAAGAGAGAGGGAGAGCGCGAGATAGAGAGAGAGATAGAGAGAGAGACAGAGAGAGAGAGAGAGAGAGAGAGAGAAATGGAGTGTCTGGATGTTGGCTGTTGGCCTACAATGACAGTAAAGACTCAGAGCCTCATTTACCACGGCAGACACATTTCATTAGTAACTGCTGAGGGTGAACAAGTCTGACTTTAAATAATACTACCAGTTTATGCCAGGACAGCTACATCAACAGAACAAATTCAAATTTCCATCCATGTGTAACTTTAGAACCACCGGTTAGATGGCTAGTTCCCGAAATTATATGAAAAACAATTATTTGCCTTTTGCTTCAATATGTTAAACAAGCTTACATGCTTGTTTTTAAGCATACATTCCATACATCTAAAATCCCCTGTTTACTTCATGCTCACGCATAAGCCTATGCGCTTTCTGCGTCACGTTCATGCATGCAATAAAGAGGCCAGAGCTTTTATGCTTAGGGACAAGAACCCTTAAAAACTTGTAGATGCTATCGCTTTGTGAGCAGCCATTTTCGGCAGAGTTTAAACAACACTGCATGTCTGAGCGACATCTGATCCCAAGACCTCCAGCTTAGAAGTACCCCAATGGCCCTTTACTGAAGACTCCTTGGTGGTCGAGCAAGAGTCATGTATGTATTATGTGTGAATTCCAAGCACCAGCCTGATAATCCCAGTAAAATGTTGACCTTCACTATGAACCTCACATATCTGTCTACCCAGTAACGACTGTGACCAGAACCTGCCCAAAGTCACATTAAGACAAGAATGCTTTATTTGTATGTAACCATCATATAGGTCGCAAGAAGCCCAACTAGATTTTGTTATGATTTTTTTGTTATGATTCTGTTTTGTGAGGCAAAAATTGTCTGTAATGTTTATTAATGGCAATGAAATAAAAAAAGAAAAAAGAAAAAAAGAAAGAAAGAAAATCATGCCGCAGGACAGAGATTTAGCAGCTGCCTCCCCTGTGAACAACAACAATTCAGAATTGACTCTGCAAGTACCCGCACTTCAAAACCCCTGTCTGTGGGCTCAATGCATAAACAAACTGAATGAAACCACATGTATGCAAAGGCCTGTATGTCTGAAAAAGATGATATGCTTTCATCAAATGCTGTTGGCCATTCACTTAAAAATTAAGATTGATTGCATATATGAAGCAACAACCATTCCATCTGATGCAGAAATAAATAGGATGGGCCAAATTGCTGACAATATCCCACATCTTTAATGAACTGCATGTTTGGACAACAGCACTTACAGATGTTGGTAAGACTATATGGTATAAAAAAAGAGTATTAAGAGCACATAGTATGAAAGAGTACATAGTATGCACTATTCAACTGCAAAATAGTAATGGTAATAGTAAACATAATTCTAATGGGCTAGGCTATGAGCAAGTGATGACTGAACTCTGAATAGGTGAGTCCTTTGAACTGAAGTAGACAGCCTGTCAGACATTGCAAATGGAGGAAAATATCACAGCTGGCATTTTGCTATTCTTAACTCTTCGGTCAATTTGATCCAGAACTTGCAGTGTTTACTATGCATGAACATGGTGCATATCGTACCTCCTGTCATGCCAAGATATAAAATCACACATTATTGAATAGCCTCTGATCATGTCACTTCTCCTCATGGGCACCATTGCTCTGGGTGAGACAAGCACAACAGTGCTGTTCGCTTGGTAAACATGTCTCAGGGAAGCAGACAGTATCCAGCCCCCCCGCGCTGCTGATGACCGCATCCTACTGGCTCAGTGACACCTCTGCGGCTCGAGGGGGTGAGTCAGACGCCCAGAAGAGCTCTGCCTTGCTCGGGACCCCGCCTACCCGCTTCCTACATTCCCTGCCCCTCCCAAATATACATGCTTTCACTGTCAACACTTTCGGTCCACCTCTGGTGCTCTTTTTACATACATTACTCCCCCATCAACCACCACCACTATCGCCACAGCGGCAGCCAGAGTCTAAATTCAAATGTGCCCCCTAACCCCTAAATCCAGGACTCTTAAAGATGGCTGTCATGAATCACCATCATGATTGACTGTTTCATTTTAGCTTAGCCATTGAGGGATTACAGTTTATAGTAAGGGTTGAGGGGGGGGGGGGGCATTGGGATTTAGCCAGAGTTTATGTATTGACCTCAATATGTTGATGACAAAAATGCTGATGGAATGCTCCTGTAACATAGTGTTCTGCGAGGCAACTCCTCTCTCTCTCTACTATTTTCAGGGAAAAGATTTATTTAGAGTAGATCGATGTGTTTGGGGGATGGTGAGGCCTGGCTTGTCAAGAGGCCAAAAAATCACTGGCTGTCATTCAAGTGGGGAGCGAGAAACAGAGGGGCAACAGTCTGTCCGAGTTACACATGCACACGGAAAAAAAATAGAACAGGGAATGCAGTTTGAGATTCATCTTTGCAAGGAATAAATCAGTTAACCTGGGCCTCCTGCCAATTATGACAGCAGTGCTTATATATATCACTGGATTCGCATATTTCAGTCGGAGGAACGGCGAGACTGAAACCTCACTGTGGAACAAGGACCTGAGGATGTCCCGTTGCACTTCCACCTGCCAAGCCTCACGCTTTCACGCAAAGGTCCACTCCTTCGTTTGACACAGATCACTTTTTAATGAAGGAGTATGTCGAGCAGGGCAGTGGATTGTGCGCACTGTCCTCTCATGGCAAGTGAGTGGTTACGTAAATCGTGCGATTCCGACATGAAACAGGCATTGGGCAAATGCGGCAGCAGAATAAAAACATCTGCGAAGTGGTTGGCCCGTGGCCAGTCAGTCTTTTGTGCTGTGGGTGCACAAATGCGTGTTTTTTCTTGAGAGAGAGAAAACATGTCGACTCACCACTCAATTCTGAACTGTGAGGTGCAAAACATCCCGTAGACTTCAAACAAACTAAGCTGTAACCTACACAGACAAGTGCAGCCAGCCAAACACACACCAAATATCCAACAAGAACAGAACATCTGTATACACAAGAATCAAAACCATCCTTGCTGGTATAAGCAATATACCATATTATTTCACTCTGATAGAACTGTGAATGCTGCGTGTCTTCCTTCCTTTATTTGTTGTTCTTTGAAAGAGTCGAGGGTACTGTTGTTGGAAATATTCCAGAGGCAGTCATCTGAATGTTGCTAGTGAGGATGGTCCAAGCATGTGTTGGTCCATGTGGATAGCAGTGGAATGGGATGCAGGGGCCGTCAGCACCAGAGACCTCCGAGGGCACGGACCGCGAGAGCAAATATGGGTCAAGGCGGATCTGGATCAGATCATCATAAGCGCACAAAAATGCCATCCCCTCTGACCTCTACATGAAATACAATACGTGCGAGAGGTGGAAGGGAAAAAAACATAACACAACGGAATCCAGGTGATTGACGGTTTGTGAATGCCAAGCTCTGGTTTTGGTGTATGGTGCGCATGATGTTAGTGGAGTGATGGTGGGAATGTAGCCCCAAAGAAACACTAAGGCTTTTTGGAGATCAGCTGTTGTGTCAGAAAGGCCGCGATCACAACAACAGCAGCAGCGTTACTCAAGACCTCGGGACCTCCAAAGTGAAATATCATTTCACAAAGCAAACAAACAAAAGCCAGCGTGAGCTCGGGTGACACCGTCTTTCACAGGTCTGACTTTGGCATTGTTGTGAAACCCAAAGCTTTTCAACAGCCACTCTTCAGAGCCCGATGCACACTCACATCTTCCTCCATTAGAAGACTCGCTATTCTCCCAAAAATATGCTGCTCATTATCTGCTCATAGAGCCTCAGCAAGCCCAACCATGTCATTAGGGATTTGAAGTTGTCAAAGGTGGGATTTGGTTGATCACCGCGTACAGTGCCAGCCACATACCTCACCTAACAATTGTGACGGAAAGCTTGACTCTACTCCACGCCCCCTCCTAGATGGTGTAAAGCGCTCGAGAGCCTTTTAGTGAGTTGTGAATCACCGTTGTCAGATCAGAGTGCAGGGACAATTCAGTGGAGATTCTTGGGGCCAGTTAGTGATGATCAAAGCAGGACCACAGGTAAATGTACCTGAGTGCTTAGAACGGATCTATACTGAGCAGGAGGAGGCAGTATGGTGTAGCCAAGACAACACAAAGTCTACTCCACCAGTGACACTCAAAAACTTGATTCCAGAACCAGGGCAAAAATACTGCAATGTCCATGCAACTGGATGGGAATGGAAAAGACTGACGTGAAACAGCATGTAAGTATTCTGAGAATCATAGACGATCATTTAAAATTGTTGGCTAACTACCTAATGGGTTAAAATGCTTTTTGTAAACGCTCACTGTTCAGAGGCAAAATAGTTGTGTCGCAACTTAAATTGATTTAAATTGACTCTAAACATGAAAATGTATAAAACGAGCAGATTGACTGCAGTATTTCTTAAAGAAGAAGAGTGACAAAGTTGTTCCTTTAAGAACATATTTATTGCAGTCTTGGAGACAAATAACCCTGCTATACAGAGGGAAACGCCCAGGATTAAGCTGTCAGAAAGATGTCTTCATGAAGTTCAGCCATGTTTGAAAAGTATTTTTTTTTATCCGTTAACAACGTATTGGAGCTGTCAGTAGTGAAGTGAATTACACCAAAAACATGTCTACTGAAAGACATGGCTGTTATCATACTCTCTAGAGAGAAAAGCACGCTGTGTGTGTGCCTGCGCACAGAGCGCGTGCTTTTGCTTCTGCAGTTAATAAAGCAACTCGCTGTTTGACATTTCTACCTGCAAGCTTATGGGCTGTTTCGTATTTATAAACAAACACGCTTGTACGCTTACGCAGGGGTGGTAAATAACCCTGATTGGCATCCTAATGCGAGACTAGAACTTGACACCTGACGCGCGGCACAGATCAGAATGCATCAAACATCCACGGCAAGAGAACTACTTCTAATCGCCTTCCGCATTGCTGGACACCTAATACTGGGACATAGAGCTGACATAATCTCCAAGCCATCCTAAATTTGTGGTTCTGCAAATGGAAAGGCACGACATGAGTAGTAAGGTGTGGACTCCCCTCTCGCTACTTATGTTATTTGGTAGAGGTCGTAGCCTATGCAGAGAGGGCGGACTCATGCGCAACGTCAGTGCACTCGAACCCTTAAATCTATTTAAACTGGCCGCAGTCTCCACAGAAAGCAAAGCACAAGCGACTGCACATCTGTAATGCAAGTGTTCAAGCTTGTTTCCAATTACCAGTCAGATCTCTTGGACGCATTCTTGGATTAAAATAGCGCGTAATGATGGAGATCAATGGCTGTCTTACAGTCTCGTTACAATTTCAAGATTTTTCAGTGTTCTGGGGATTTTGCTATATCGTTTAATGGTTTAGAGTCTTCCAGTGGATAGGATCGCACGGCTGCGGTCGGAGTGTTGTCTTCTTCACTGGGGGAGTAACATTTATTCTCTGGCTACATTTAATTAAAAGTATTTCACCAGACGCCTGGTAGTCTACTGCTCCTTTCGGCTCTTGCCATCAACTGCCTGAACAGAAGTCCTGATGTCTTCATTTGACTCCTTGCAGTTGTTGATGGTAGTTCTCTATCAGGTTTCCTGCGTGGATCTCTGCATCCTGTTATTGGGCAACTCGATTTTGACACAGCAGTCCGTCGCGCACTGACCCGGGGACTACAGAAGCCGCGGATCGGTGTGTGCGTTGGAGAGACTGAACTGAGCGCCGTACTGAACGGCTACTTTCAAGGTACTGGCGTAAATGCAGAACTGCTCGTGGAATCTATGAATGGGTGTGGATTTTCTTCTTATACAACACCCTCTGTCCGCTGGATATATTTATCATAGACCTTTTTGGATCATTTCATGCATCATTGTTGACCTCTTTTGGATCTTAGAGCGATTTCAGCAAAGGGTCTGCATGGGCCGGATTTAAGGTATGTGGGCTGTTTGATGCTATAGTAGGCTATGTGTAGAACTTTTGATGCATATAAAAATATTAGTGATACATTTAGCCTGGCAACTATAAAGTTTTAAAAAAGGTCGTAAATCGACGTGAAACTATATGAAAAGTTTGTTTTAATTCAGGGCATGCCCGCCTGTCCAGCTTTCCAATGAACTGCTACAGAACGTTTGCCACAAAGAATTAAATAATCGTGAATATTGCATATATTTCTTTTAATGTACATTTAATGTAATAGTGTACATTTATGATGAAATACCACTGTAGTATACTTTAGCCACAACAATAGAAAATTCTCTCACTAACTAACGTTACTGCAGCTTTCCCGTGTGTTGTGCGTGTCTGTGCCATTAGCCCACATAGGCCTATGAACTGCTGTGAAAGGTTTATTGAAGCATTTGACGTGCGTAATCATTCAAACTCACGCAAAACCGGGTATTCGGGAAACACCATCTGGTGATTCCGCATCAAGTCACACTCAAACTCGCCATAAGAAGCACTTGGCCTGCGCCGCTTTCAAGTGCCTTCCTGACCGAGCCCGAGATTGGAAAGGCGCACAAGACCTGTGGCATGTGTTCTGTTGATTGCTTGTCGATTTTATGCTTCTGTAAATTCATTTATATACCTTCCTTGAAGATTAATGTGTGCGTATGGAAGATGAATGACGTCCACAAATAAAAATCCTCTGGCAGAACATGAAATCCTCTGGCAGAACATGGCTATACGGTCTTGCGTAAATGGGAAGTAACCTATAATAAACTAGAATGAGTGTCGACTATGTCTGGAGGCAGAATGATTAACTCATTGGATTTGCCTAACTGATGGTGACCTAAAAGTAGTTACACTTTGAAAGGCAGATTTTTCAAATATGGGACAGTCTCATTCTCACACTGAGTATAATCTGTTCAAATGAGCTGCTATGGTCTAAGCACGGGATCAGCATTAAAGGCGAAACTGCAAGCTTTTAAATACTTCATTCAGCCCTAATGTTATAAAGACACGATTTATCAGCTTGGCGCCCCTAATCGCGTACTTCCAAATAACTGACCATAACACAAACGTTGTTTACTTTTATTTTAGTTTTCCAACATAGTGGATGGCGTTTCAATTGACACATGCCTATTTCTTTGGCAAGCTTCTCTGTTCAAGTGGGCCAAGTTCCGGCATGTTGGCATGGTCTTGACATTTCACAAGAAATGGGCACCTTCTTCAAAGAAAATAGTGAATCACTGTTGAATTGCAAATGTATTATTCTAACTATGCAAAAACAACAGTTTTTGTGCATGTATTGCAATGATTTTATGAGCAGTACACACATATTTCAGTATTTCAATATGTAAAATTAAATTAAAGGATGTTAAATGACCTTGTCTGTATTACAGATTCCCTCTGAGGAACTGAGTCTAAAATGAAGTTATGGGATGTTCTGGTCACGTTTCTGTTGCTCCTGAGCTCCGTCTCCACGCGCCCCATCTTTCCAAAGCTGCAGCCCGTCAAGAGGCCTCCTGTACTGGGCTTGCACCGTGACTCTGTTGCCCTGTCTATGGAGGACTCTCTCATACACCCCTACTCCCAAGCAGAGCGCCTGCACAAAACCTCAATGGAGGAACAATGTAAGTGTGCTGCACTTCCCTTACTTCTAAGACATTCTTATAAACATCAGATATCATCTAACTCAAAGGGTAAACATCTCTGTATAATTATTTCCAAAAAGCATCTGCAGTCTTATTATCTGGTGAATCTGAGGAAGACCAAAGTGGCTGTAATGTCATTCATATAAAACAAAACGTAGGAAAGGATCATAAGTGTGTTGACTTTTTGGGGGAAATACTTTTGACGCATTACGTCCTGCACCTGGGACGTGCACAATGTTTTCCTTCGGCTGCTAGCTCTCAGTCTGGAATGGAGATGTTGGTTTTGTTGTTTTACCCAAATACAGTCAGAGAACTGTTTGTGGGATGGGAACTCATAATTATAGAACATTTTTGCAAGTGATTAGCTGGTTGAGTTACAGAAGGATCCCATCTTTGTTTCCTTATGCGATGCTTGGGGCACCCATGTGTTAGGGGCATGATGGAGACTGAGCGCTTGTATTAAATTATTGAGAGAATTCCTCAGCAGTGGACCACATTGTGGCCATGGTGTTGACAAAGAGAATGTCTAATGAATTCAAACCAGCAGTTTCAGTCAGTCAGTGAGACTACAGGAAAGTCGGGAGCTCATGGTGGATCACAGAGGGCCTCAAAATTGTTTGTGAATAAGGTGACTGTCAGAAATATCTATGGGTCTCATAGGGTCTCTATGATCCAAGGCAAAAAAAGGTACATAAATTGAGTTTGGAGGGTACCTGGCACTAAATCTACTGATTAAACTTAAAAAGTTACATCTGACAATAGAACATGCCTATCAGCATAAGGTACAGATTTTTTTTCCAAGTGCTCCACCAAAATTCGGTTCAGTCTGTTGAATAACATTTAGTACAGTCCAACCTTAAGAGACGTATAGATGGCTTGTAAGGCTAGCCTAATCTATAGCCCCGCCATTGTCTAGACGAATGGGCTAGATTATCATGACAGGCCATCAGAAAAAGTATTTTTCTTGATTGCTCCGGTCAGCATTGCACGGGTGTCAAAACAAGTGCAACAGCAGCAGAGGTGAAACTGGGGGAGACATCTGGCCCAAGACAAAAGCTTGAGCTGACATTCCTTTGCCGTGCTTGTTTATGTTCATCGCGGCCTTTTCCCAGCAGACTAGCAGCACCTCTTTGCTGGCTCACAAAAAAAAAAAAAAAAAAAAAAAAAAAGGGGGTGGGGGGGTGAAGGACCCCCC
>JAVQKI010298434.1:0-12485 GCA_036025975.1 Nematalosa erebi
TTATCAAAAATCATTTTGACTTTATTTCAGCTACTTGGCCAGGCCATGATTGCATTATTGCTTTAGTGGTTCCTGTATAAATCACCTTTTTTGTCCTCCAAAAACCTTCGGTCATATCACAATATAAACTCTTTTGGTCCTCTATTGACAGTTTCAAACAATTAGTCTTATGCAGCAAGACCAATATTTGCATCAGTAACAATATTATTAAAACAAAGGCAAAGGCTTAATCTTTTAGTCCGGTAAAATGAAAAGCAAGTGCAGCAATGACAAGCAAAGGGGTAGACAAATTATATCAAAAGGGACAAGCAGAACATAATTAGTAGCCATAGATAAAGCATGTGTGCGAGTTACGGGCTGCGTTCAGATATCCCACTTCTGCCATCACCACGTCTTCACTTTTTCTACAGGGTATACAGACAACAGCTATGGCTCTCCGATCCAAAGGTAAGTAGAAGCACAGGGACTTTAAGGAGACTGCAGGGCAAGGCTAAAAGTAGAGTGTTTGGGGCTGTACTTGAGAAAGCATGGCTGGCTTATTTTCACTTTTCTGCATCAAGCTTGTGCAGAGACTGGGGTAGTAGGACGGAAAAACAAGTAGGGTGGGGGTGGGGATAGGAGGGTGGCGAGGCTAACTGCATGATTTACCACGACACACACACACACACACACACACACACACACAGACACACACACACACCACAACTGCTGGAAAACCATCTGTAGCTGACTGGGCCCAAACATCCTCCTGAAGGAGAGAGATGCTTTTTGCAGGCTGCTGCGTCTGGGATAGAAACGACAGTGGATGGATCTCAGGAATGGCCGTGGCATAGCGGGGGAGGGATTTGGCCCCATACTCCAATAGGCGACGAGAAGGAGTGTGACCAGAATTCCAGGTCAGCATTCCTGTGGTGCAGGACTTCTCCCTCTCCCTCTCTGCGTGCGTGCGTGTGCGCGTGTGTGTGTGTGTGTGTGTGTGATGGATGGTTTTCAATGATCATTTTTAGCACGGCTAACTCAAACCCAGCTGCAGTCACACAGTAACGGAGAGGACAAGAAACCTTATTTTAGGCACGAGTGTCAGAGCATCCCCTATTTGCTCCCACTTCTACATTTGTGCTTCTAAAACTACAGTTTTTTCCCTGTTCAGCCATGTTATACTCTTTGAAATACCAGCAGTTGACCTGCTGCCTCTTGATAATGCTCTATCTAGTCATGGAAAAAAAACAAAAAGCACATCTCACCCAGGAGAAAGCATGGAGGACAGCAAACGCTCTGCATTAAAATCTACTTCTCTGGCTTACTCATGTCCAGTGGTCGCAGTGAAGCGCTACACGGTGAATTGTTTGGCAGGTTCGCTCTGCAAAACTCTTTGTGAACTTAGGCAAGCGAGAGGTTTTAGATGAAAACCATCATTCCACATGAAAAATGAGTAAACATGCCAAAAAAATTAAGGCCTTGAAGAGGGACATTGAAATGAAGGGCAGTATGCACTACACAACTGAAACAATAATAATAAAAAATGCAATCAGGTTCTCTAAGGTCATTTTCAATCCATGCACAATCGTGCACAGAGAGATACCCCAAACAAGGCAGAAAAAGACAGGGAACAATAGGAAGGGTGTTTTGGAGGGGAAGAAGGGTCTGTAAACATGAGGGCAACCTCCTCGGCTGCTCTTGTGCTGGTCGCCAAAGTGATTTCTTTTCAACCCTTTCCGGGGGAAAAAAATGGCCCTTTCTAAAGGTTCCCTTCTAAACAAGGTTGGTCAAGGTAGTCAAGCCAGGCAGGTCGACCCTAAGCCTGCTGATCAGTTGCTGTTGAGCGTGTCGATGCAGCCCTGAAGCAGAGACACACTATTCTGTTGGGAGAGGATGAGTGGGGGAATGAGGTGAGAGAGAGAGAGAGAGAGAGAGAGAGAGAGATGAATTCTGTAACGGTCAAAATCTCATTCATATTTCAACAAGCAAACAAAATACTTACAAGAAGGAAAGATAGACAGAAGAAGAAAAAGGAGAGAAAGAAAGAAATAGAGAGAGAGAAAGAAAGAAAAACAAGAAAGAGAGACAGAGGGAAAGAAAAGAATAGGAAAGACAAAGTGTCAAGATTACTGTAAGAGTAAACACATCCTGGTCATGAGCGGTAGTCTGTGTGCACTGACCTTGGCATGCTTTATCTCCAGCTCTGCCATCTCAATCAGGTTCTTGCGGAAGGCCACCACCCTCCTGCCCTTGAAGCTTGTAAGCTCTGCAAAGACAATGTTTTTATAATCAGTGCCCATATTTCACGACTAGTACATTCTTAATAATGAATACATTTAAGGCTATGTTATGTTGCCATTCATACAATTCCAGTTCCTTTTAAAACACATTAAAATTAAACGCGTGTATCCGTAAATGTGGATGACTACCTACTACATTGTGAGAGCTAATGGAAAGTGAAATACACACACACAAACCTTTCTTGCATGACTCAGAGAGCTTGTCAAACTTCTGCAGGCATTGCTGCTGGTGCTCCTCCGCCTGGGCGATGTCTTTGCCTTTCAGACGTGCCTTGTCCAGGGCCTTGTTGGAGTTTTCATAGTCAGCCAAGGCTCGTGCACGTCTGTACAACAGGTCCTTTGGAAAGAGATGTTGTCAGGGTGACCAAACAGTCATGAAGCAGTACACAGGGAAGTCGTCCGAGGCGCTTTTCGATCTTTTTCTTTAAAAAGCTTTAATTCATGCCAATTTGTAACTGAACAAGATAAAAATCAGCCAACATGCTTCAACCTAAAAGTAGGTTAAACAGTAGCTTAGCATTCACGGTAGTCCTGTTCAGTGTACAGACAGATGTTTATTTCTTGTTTAATGCTTGTTTTAACTGCTGTAATCAAATGCTAGGTGAATTTCCAACATTTTCATTAAGGATTTTCTATTTTCATCCCTATTCTATTGCTATTTTAATTCATCTGAAAAGATGAACGGCCACCCAACCGCATGATTTGCTGATCTGTACACTACATAACACACACAACCGAATTTTTATATGAACTGAACGCGTTTCTGTTCAGTGTTGTCCAAAGCCCAAGTCTCTGGTGTAACATGGACAAAGCCAACAACGGTCATTCCAACAGTTCAAATGTTATGGATCCAAATTGTGTCCATGAGAAATGCTCTTAAGGCCCATGGTATACTTCTGTGCGCAAGGCGCACACACTAGGTGTGTCCCAAGCACACGACCTGAAATGCGTCATCACTGTGACAAGCGTAGTATGAGCGTACGTCCAAGATTTCGTTACCGTGGGTACAGAGCATTTCAGTAATATAGATATGTGGAGTAAACCTGGATGTGTCACAAAAATTCCTGGATAGTATGTGAATTTATTACAGTTGTTAACGGAACTAAACTAGCTTGTTAGTTAAAGCTGAGGTTCAGGAACTGAACTACGTTGCTGTGGTAGGGCACAAGACCCCGATGCGCATCTAGACATCAAGGAAAAAAAGTATACATGACTGTCACAGTGCATACTGTGAGCGGAAGTATACAGTCTCCTTAAACCTAGTTTATGCTTGTCCGTATCCAACGATCTCTCTCTTTTTTAACTATCCCTTGAAAACACCATAGGTATAGTTTGCGACGTGCCCGTTCACTGTCTAAGGTTTGTAAATAATCTCAGACATTGTTTTGATTCAGAGGAAGGATTTTGTGATTGTACTGTGCCTATATTAAAATAAAGCTTTGAAATCAGTGTCTGCAGGCAGTACTTTGTAAGCATGGCAACAGAACATACATTGGCTGGCAGAAGCCTTGTCAATAACATGGTTGTATTTTTTGGTTACAATAAAGTTTTTGAGATATGTATCTCAAACACATATAAATCTGAGCTCTGTCTATTTGCCAGTAACATTCACAAAATGATGGCAAGACAAATTCAAACGATTTCTAAACATTATACAGCAGGGTTCTCCAAACTTTTGTTCTCCGAGAGCTACTTTGACAAAATCATCATGGCCGAGAGCTACTCTATTATTTTACATCAGTATTACTGATAGGCCGGAAGATAAATGTTAACATCCTTTACCGTCTTACACACTTACAACACAGCGCAAACACTCATTTGAAGTGTGATCTAAATTTGTAGTGCCCTTTTTTCCATAGCTATAGCCAAATCTGGTTTGCACTACCAACATCAAATCTCATAAGAATAGTGGAACTGTGATCAGACAGGATAAGATCTTTGAATTTGATTTCATAGAAATTTTAACACGTTTAATACATTTTGTGACTATGTTACGAGATTTATTTACATTTCCCTTCACATTTTGGAGAGCTACTCTTAAACAGCTGGCAAGCTACTGGTAGTTCAGGAGCTACCTGTTGGAGACCCCTGTTATACAGGTATGAGGTGTCTGGTGGTTTGTACTATGGTACACGGAAACATAGCGGAGAACCACTCACTCATGTTAATGCAGTATGGGAGTCGGAGAAGCAAAATGACGCCTTTATATTACATTACAGCTGAGGAGGTACAACCCACCTTGGCTGCCTGGATGTCCCTTAAGTAATACCTCAGCAGCTCAGTAAGCTTCAGCTCCTGGTCTGATGCAACTCTGCCCTCCACTTTCTGCCAGTGCACAAGACACACAATAATCATTGATGTGGTTCACAAATAATACATGCATAATTTGGATCACAAAGAGTGTGCGCTCTACTTATAAAATAAAGTTTCTTTGGGTACGAAACAAATCTCGATTTAAAATAAAATAACAATAAAAAAACAACACACTCTCTATTGGACCCTGTCCACAAACAATGTACGCGTTTTGGCACTAGGCCATCGTCATTAGGTATGGGCCAACGGCGAAACACGTACGTTGCTTGACATCGACACATATGCAAGGGAGGAGACATTACCCTCAGCTTTTCCAACAGGTCAGAAAACTTCTCCAGATGCCTGGAAGAGCACACAAAAGCAGTTCTATCACCCACATGTAACAACCAGCTCAACTGAATGTTGTACGTTTCCTGTCTATTTTAAGCACAAACATGTCATTACCCTGTGGTTTCTAATCTTGCACATTTGCACCCATTTACAAATTGTTCCAAATAGAATGTCATTAAAACTGCCTAAATAAAAATTCTTGAAGACTCTACACTAACTTTTTTAGAAGAGTGTTATCTTCTGCACACATGCTGTTTAAAGTCGCAGAGACATGGATGTAGTCGTCAGCAACATCTGAAACAAATGAGGAGAAAATGTAAACAAACAGAGATGAACAGATGAGCAACTTCTCATGGGAAGACAGATTCAAGACATGTGAAATATGGTTTAAAAATAACCATACTTTTATGAGATCTTGTCATTTTTTCTGCCTTGGCAGTGGCGTCCTTGATCTTGCTGTAATAATCAAGTAGGAAAGTTTTCTCCTGCTCAAAGAACTCATCAACCTCCTGGAACATCAAAGACACACAACCAATCAAATGAGAAGTGCACCCATCAGTCCTTCAGGGCCTGATATCACAAAGGCTAGCATAACTGTGCTTGCAATCCGACCCCCAAAACACACACACACACACAAAAAATAAATATATCAATAAATAAAAACAGAACAAACCTTAACCCCTGAGATGAGGACTTCATCAGCAGTCTTCACCATGTTCTTGAAGAAACCACCAAACATCTCCTTAGTGCTTTTTCTCCTTACACTGAGCTGCAGGATCAACCAAGAGGAGAAAAGGGTTACGGGACAAACCAGAACCCATCATAGCACAAGCTGGCACCAATCTGGTACACAGTCCAGATTCTTCTTTTGTTTTGCTTTGGACACCGAATCAAAACAGTCGTGAATATAAATAGCTCAATGTTATGGAATTTTGTTTTATTTCTCGACTCCATGGCACTGCGAGTCACGTCCACATGCCAAAATGGCTGACATATCCGTTTTTGTGGTCGTCTACGACTAGTTGAGCTGAACTCAGCAGGATGTGGTTGTCAGAGGTCGGTGTCCTCTTATGCATCCCTTTACTCCGTCTAAAAAGGAAGTCCTAGCCGTATCCCCACCCCACTGAAACATCCTCACTTTTCCAGTTCCTGTCCTTCAATTGCCCCTACAGCATGCTAACCCAGCAGATCATCACAGAACAGGAAGTAAACTGCGGAGAGCCATGTGCCTACTCTGCATTTCCTGGTCCGAGAAACATTTCATCTGGATACTCACATCCTGGTCGTACTCCAGGAAGATCTGGAAGTTTCTGTCCTTGCTGAAGACTGGATGGGAAGAGAGTCGCTGCAGGAAGATTTCATGCACCTGAACGGTCTTCTTAAAGACAGCCAGGTACTCTCTGGAAGGGGAACACAGATGTAAATCAACAGGATTAGTTTAATTTCTGGCTAGAAAACTGGAATTAAACCAAGATACTACAAATATGGTTATTTCTAAAAAATATATGTTTCAGTGTGACAGAGTATCAAGAAGTTTTAATCTGACGGTGCGATTGAATGTTCAAAATTAACACCTGGTGTGTGTGTGTGTGTGTGTGTGTGTGTGTGTGTGTTACTGTTAGTGCAGAGTTGCAACGTACGCCTCAAGCTCCTGCTTCATCTTGGTGTACTCCTCCTTGGTCATGGTGGCCTCCCCCTCCCCTAGCTTGTGCATCTTCTCTCTAGGGCTCTCAAAATCTGGCTTTGGAGGCGCAGGAGGGATCTATCGAGACAGAGAGCATCGACACATTCGCAAACAAAACAGTACAGTTTACATGAAAGCTTTTGTGAGCTTTAAAAGGGACACTAGCCAAGATTTTAAGCTTCCTAGTCACTTTGATGGTCAAATGACTCATTATGGGGTGGATAAAGCCTCTGTCGGCCCTCTATGGCCTCATTGCAAATTTACAGCATTTGCAAGACACCTGTGTCACCTCGCCGAAGAACGAAACCGAAAGTAACTTACATAATTTGTCACCTTTCTAAAATAACTGCCTAAGCTAAATTATGTTTTTGCCCAAATCATCTAAAAAAGTATCTCAGTTTGTTTTTTGGTAATTTCTGAAAAACCTGAAAAAAAAAAAATTATTATTGTGATTATTTTAGTAAGGTGATGATATGAGCCTTTTCAAATTGTGTTTATTACCTTGTCAGTTAACCAAAGTCTTAAACAGTTTTCATGGCTGGTTCATATTCTTTAGTTTACAAAGAAATCTCAACATGTATTGGCAAGAATCTAGGAAGTTGTTTTAAGTTACACATACACATAGACACATCACTGTGGTGTGTGCTGACAGTACTTTAAATGTCATACTTCCAGTTTGCTAGATTGACAGTCTGTTAGTGTCTGCACTGGGCATTGGGTACACTGCATCAGACTTACAATGAGACCAGCATAGTCCTCTGTCTCAACCAGCGTGTCATGTAGCCATATGAAGTCCTCATGCTGGCGCGACACAGAGAAGTCCGGCTTTTGAAAGGAACTGAGCGTGGTCTGAGAATGAATCAAATGAAACTAATTAGCAAGTAGCATAGACCTATTGCAAGTTTGGGTCATTTTTAGGCCAAAGCCCTGAACCCTCAAAGACTTTACGGACATGCGTTTTAGACAATCATGAAGCCGATTTATGTTAGTTTAGTCTTTACGGATTCTGGGGTAAAGGTTCAGAGGGGACACTGGGACTTAACCAATATTTTAAGCATTAGACACTTATCTGATACAAATACAATTTAGGATATGTAAGGAGAAGTCTGTCAGACAGTAGCAATCAATAATGTTTATCCCATAAGTCACAGAGTAACGCTGTGCTCCATAATGCATTACTGTGGATAGAAGGCTATTATTGCCTGGGTTTTCACAACCTCTAAGAATGAACCTTCAGGCCTATGCCTCACCAATTAACTTTAAAAATTCAAATAATATGAAAGAAATACATTCATGATGTACAGTTCATTTTTCTGTACATCAATAAGTTTATCAGAGATCAGAGTAAAGAACTAATGCATAATATATTATTAAATTAAAGATCTTTTAAAGCAGGGATCTCCAACAGGTAGCTCGGGAGCTACTAGTAGCTGCCCACCTGCTTAACAGCTCTCCAAAGGTTCAAATGATATGTAAATAAATCTCATAACATAGTCACAAAGGTATAAAACTTGTTGAAATCAATTCAAACATCCTGCCCTGCCTGGTACAAAATAACTCCTTCCCAGTGTTACTGACAAGAGTTTATGTTGGTAATGCATACCAGATTTGAGCAAATATATCACAACTCCCCAAACTCAACCCTATTGACATCCCTGTTTCAGTCCAAATATGTACTGTATGTAACAATCACACAGCTAAATACACTGTAGCCAACTTTCACTTTGAGTAACTGATACAACCATACCTTGGTGTGGACAGTAAACTTGACCTTGTCTCGCTCACAAAGAGCATCAGGAATGTCAATGAGAAGGGAGTTATCATTGTTCAGGTCCACTGACACTGAACGGAGCTAGAAGAGAAAGGAGAAGGAACAGATTTAGTACCTTCACAGCAAACACAGTCTGGTCGCCTGTTGAAATGCAAACTGGTCTGGATGAAAAACACCAGGGCATAAACTTGTATTTCTCTCTTTGGGTGAGCTGGTCCTTTGTCTAGCTCAGACATCCGTTTGTTTGTTTTTTGCTTTTGTTTATTTGTTTGCTCAACTCTCCATTTAGAACTCTGACTCTCTCAAGCACTTTTCCGTTTCATTTTGTTATGAAGATGAGAATCAAAGGACTGTGAACAGGAAACAATTTAGACTTAGTGGACTTGGACTGTACACAGGAAAGAATTCAGATTTACTGGACTTGGTCGACATACCAGAGACAAAGTTTTATTTCATAAATTCCAGATGCCTCAGTCAGACCATGGCCAAATGGAATGCAAGCTCCAGTTGTCTTCCTCCATTTTACTTGGAGATCTGATTTTTTTAGAACTTCAAATAGCCTACATCAAGTCATTTCCTAGGTCTTGTAAATAACACAAATCACCAACCATTTCCGCTTACATTATTTACTATCTTTTCTCAGCTGTAATATGTGGCAACACTGCAGTGTCAGCTGAAACGCAAGCTCAATCGCAACTAAAACTCATGAGCCTTGAAGCCTATCAACTACTCCAACTATAAAGAAAGAATATCTGCTTAATGCTCACAATTATATTAACTACTTTCCAATAATATGAAACTTTCGATTCAAGAGAATAGTTAAATAAGAACAACACCTTAATGTCTAAAAATAACCTACTGTCTCGGTAGCCTACTTCACCTGTGCGATGACTGTAATGTCATAAGTCACACGTTTATCATTATTGTCATACGAACAGTAATGTTAACGTTAAGTTGCATGATTGAGCTCTCGTTTACAGTAGATTTAGGCAGCAACAGATCCTTAGCATTGGGTTCCAATAAAGTACAAAAAAAGGCAGTTTACACAAGGGTTTCCACGTTTTTTGTTTTTTTTTTAAACGGCAATGTTAATAGCGTTACTGTAAATAGAAACTTATACCGTTGTCATTATCAGCGAAGTTAGGATGTCATGAGGGACGACCTAGTAGACTAATTCCTTGCTGCAGAATCACTCTAAAACATCTAACAACAATAAAACAGCTTAAAGTTATGCTGGCAATCTGATGGAAGTAATAACCACAACAGGTGTTGTCATTTACGCCCTTGATATTGCAGGATTTCCTTTGACACTAGCTGGGTTGCTAACAGTTAATCAACAAATAATAAGTTAGCAATGGCAAGCTATTATCTTGCTAGCAAATTTAGCACTGCCGTTACATCTTAAAACTGATTAGCTATGCTAGCTAGCGTTGTTGGACTAGCTTGCAAGCTCCAGGCAGAACCCTATTCTGACTTGAAAGTGGTTGGCAAAACTGAGTAATATTTCATTTGACGGGTGGACTTCATGTTAGCTAGTAGCTTACCTTCTCTTTATCATTTTCTTCTGTAGATGTCATACTGAAAAAGTTGTTCGCCCTGGGTACTTCCTCTATGTTTCAGACACAAATTTTACAATTTCACTGGCCATCCACCAGCTCCTACGTTTTCATCCCTATCAACCTATCCGTCGTCCTAATTTTCAGTCATTTGTTGTAAGCAGACGTTGTCCGCGGGTGACTTCGATTGGACAGAAATCTGTCAAAAGCCCATGTGATTACACTACAGGAATGTCAGTCAAGCTGTAGTTGTCGCCTCCCACGAGGAAGTGAGAGCTATCGTATTCAAAGGTTCTTTCTTGTACTATCTGATAGGTTCCCATTTTCATATCCCAAACTTTCGACGATAGGCTACATGTTTAATGAGTTGCTGCTGTTTTCGGTAATTGCGTTATGTGACCAAAGCCGGGCAGGAAAGTTGCAAGCACGCTCAGAATCAAACACTCGCGTTTTGTTTAAGGTCACACTACGGTGTAAAGAAAAGTTAAATTTACGTTGGTCTCGCATGTCAAGGTCATTGTCAATTATGATGGGTTGGAGTGAACGACTTATTTAAGGCCACGGAACTAATACTCGACGCAGTGTTTGCCATACCGAACTCTTTTTCCTGAAACACGCACGCAAAGAATGGCGGTATTTGAGTTGTGAGAGTAACTTCTGTTTTGTGCTGTGATCAGTTGTTTATCACAGATCTCTAAATTTTGGAATGGGGTATGCAGCTGATACTATAGATAGCGTTGTGTTTCACTGGCGCGGGTATCCTCAGCATGGAACAAGTATAGTGTTCGCGTAATAGAAGAGGAGCGATCACATTAGGCACATGATCATTATGCCATTTGGAATGCTGATTCGTCGTACACAATCCAGGATTCTTTATGATCTGCTGAGACACTGCAAGATCATATTTGCTGATTCATGTTTCTCAACATCTTGTGCATGGACTTCTAAAAAAAAACAAAGTCAATATGGGATGGTTGATAGAGAGCGCTACTCTTCACTTGTCAAAGCAGTGGTGTCCTCAAAAGTCAGCTCCCAGACTCCCGAGTCGCTTGAGGAAGAGGACAACAAATTGTACGGTCCAGTTATCAGATCAAAACCTTCTAATCACAAACACACGCCCCAGGTACCGAAAAACGCCCTCCCCATTATAAACACAGAAAAAACAAGCCTGTCTGCGGAATGTGATCATGGGAACCTTGCACGGTTTTCGCTTCCGAGAGGATCGGAGAGATCTGGCATGCCAAGTGTCACCCGCATTCTCCAAGACACCATGTCACCGGCGCAGTTGTTCTACCTGGAAAGGTGGAAAAGGAGAATGATAGCGGAACTGGGGGAGGAAGGCTTCAAGGCGTATTCCACAAGTAGGCTAAGTAGGCTATGTTACACAAATACCGCAAATGTGCATGATCAGTTGAATCTTGTAAAACAATTTTGAAAATCCTGTTTCAGACCTGTTCAAACAAGGGAAGTCATTTCATGCTGTTCTTGAGGATGCACTTGCTCCCTCTGAGATTAAGGAAATGGAATCCAATGAAGACATTGCAGGTTACATGGAAAGTATTCAACACGTCCTTGAGGATATCAGTGATGTTAGAGCCATTGAGAGTGCAGTACAACATCAGCCTCTGAATTATGTGGGAATACTTGATTGTGTGGCTCAGTACAGGTGAGTTTAATTGCGTGCACAGATTTTACCAATTTTTCCTGGTGGACAGCTACACAAAATGTATTAATTTGGCAGTTCAAAGAAGCACCTTTGAATGGAAGTCTAAAGTCTAAAGTTCTTTCATTACATTTTCTTCACAGAGGGAGACTATGTGCAATTGACTGGAAGACTTCAGAAAGATCTAAGCCTTCTCTCCAAAACACATATGACAACCCCATCCAGGTTGCTGCATACATTGGAGCCTTGAACAGTGATGACCACTATAGTTACCAGGTGATGTAATGTGGACAGTCTCTACTTGAAAGAACATGCTTCTTGCAACATGAATGTCATCCAACATTACATTCTGTTTCCCCCCCTGCAGATTAAGAATGGTTTGATTGTGGTGGCCTACAAGGATGGCTCACCAGCTCATCCTCACTTTCTTGACTTTGAAAAGGTGACACAGTACTGGGAAAAATGGCTGCTTCGACTTGAACTTTACAATCAGAAGAAGTAAATACCTCCAATGCATCTGCATTCAGAAATACCTGCCCTATGTATGACCTGTACATACTGTAACTTCAGTTCTGTGGTTTTTAGTTGATATGGTTCTTTGTTTTTGGTTAATTTCCTTAATAAATGTTAATATCTTTTTAAAAAGAACTGTGTTCTGAAATGATACTAGTGTGTCCTCTCATCACTGTCAAGACAAACCAAACCTCAGCGTGATCTAGAGTCAAGTCCATTTAATTTTGTTGGAGAACACCTGAAGTTCATGTTCTTTTATCATCCATGTAAATTACAGCGGACGATAAAGCTTACAAAATCTGTATTGTCACTTTCTAAATGCACATAAAAGTGATTAATGCATGCCTTTTTAATGCATTCTCCTAGCATTCTCCTC
>JAVQKI010298654.1:0-10035 GCA_036025975.1 Nematalosa erebi
ATGTGAGGTAGAGTCCAGGAGGTAGTTTTCTGTACGGATCTGGTCAGTCACACCATCACTGTCTAATTTATTTTGTGTGTGTGTGTGTGTGTGTGTATTTAATACACATCATATATGTAGTTATTATGAGACCTTGTTTAAACAAAAATGATGTGGACTGTGCCATCTGCGTCAGTAGCAGATGACGCTGAAATGAGGGTGTATCGCCCAACCTAATTTGTGTGTGTGTGTGTGTGTGTGTGTGTGTGTGTGTGGATCACACCTCCTGCAAGCTTACTTTCAGCATAAAGAAATGGTCCGATTTCACCATTGTAGCCGTTTCTAATAGTATGCTAATAATGCTCAGCTGCTTATCCCAGGGGCTTTAATAAAAACCTGGGCTCAAGGAGAAGCCTGCTGCCATGGTGTTCTACTATGCTGCCTTGACTTGCTGGTCTAGCAGCTGATGACTAAGGCTTGTTGGGGACAATTTCCTGGTGTTATCAAAAACAAAAACAGGCCGCTAGCACTAAACACAATAATGGAAGTGGAGACAGGAACTCAATGATGCACATGCGCCTGTCTGTATTTTGTGTGTGTTTGACTACACAAGTATGTACACACACACACACACACACACACACACACACACACACACCATGGTTTCCTGTTGACACACTGCTAAGTGTAAAAGGAAGTTGGCGTCATTCCCCTCACCCTCTCCTCTGTCTGCATGTCAGCTTCCCCTCCCCCCCATGTCCGCCTCTCTGGCACCCTGATTGCCCGCAAATCATGTGTCACACAAGTGGAAGTTGCTTCTTGTCTTCAGGTTTCGTTCTCCACTAATGACGGCTCTTGAAAGACTTGCCGATGGTTCTGGTGTCACTTGTCTGTCACCATTAAGCCTGTGCTTATTCACCACCTTGCCTTGTTTGAATGTAATTCTTAAGTGTTGCACTTGATCCAGAAGACACATTTGTCGTGTGTGTGTGTGTGAATAACACTTTATTTCACACCAGATTTACATTTATGCATTTAGCAGACGCTTTTATCCAAAGCAACTTACAAGAGGATAAACAATCAAGCTACAGCACAATTAAAAGCTAGCTAAGAGGGCATATTGCTAACTTTAAATTTGCAGGAGCATTAAAAAAAGTGCATTGTAAGTGCATTCAAGGTGTTTCAGGAATTTTTTTGCCAGGAAGAGTTGGGTCTTCAAGAATTACTTGAAAGTGGAGAGGGGGATCTGTTGTCCTGGTAGCACTTGGATAAGGGATAAAGGGAATGGCTTTTTTTTTTTTCTCAGTGCTTAAACGAATGAAGCTGATTCTTGCCTTGCCAGCAGTAGTGAGGTGTTGAGGGTTATGAAGGGACCGAGATGAAACCGAGTATAACTGACTTTGATTTTGTTGCTTGTATGCAGAGTTTACATTGAAAACATCCACGTCTCAGTATGCCTGTACATTACAGTAATGGTATAGTCCAATGATCTAGACCCTAACGCAACCTATTGTGAAGTTCTGAGCTGTGAAGTTGTAGTCTGCCTTGTGCTTGCGTGTTAAGTATAGTGGTTTGTGTTTCCATAGAACTCGGTACTAATGTAAATCCAACCTTTGTTTGTGCCCCTTCTCTTCTCCTCCTCAGAACCATCCTGCTGAGTGTGATCTCCTTGCTGAATGAGCCCAACACATTCTCCCCAGCCAACGTTGATGCCTCCGTAATGTACCGCAAATGGAGGGACAGCAAGGGCAAGGAGCGCGAGTATGCGGAAATCATCAGGTGGGCAACGCAACACACACACACACACTCACTCACCCTTGTTTTTCTGATTCAGATGCCAAACAAAAATTCTGACAAACATTCTACAACAAGCATTCTAGACCTCAGCATTCCAGACACACTCATTAACCATGTCTTCTCGCCGCTCATTCCTTACATTCTATTCTCATGTTTAAGTGTCACAGGAACCTAGATGAAAATAAAGCTGGCTTTCCCTCTGTCTTTCTCCATAGGAAACAGGTGTTGGCCACCAAGGCAGATGCTGACCGCGATGGTGTGAAGGTACCCACCACGTTGGCAGAGTACTGTGTACGCACACGAGCCCCTGCACCCGACGAGGGTTCTGACCTCCTCTATGATGATTACTATGATGATGATGATCTTGAGGACGAAGACGACTGCTGCTACGCCGAGGATGACTCCGGCAACGAGGAGTCATGACGACATCCCGTCTCTTCTTTCACCTCCCCATCCTCCCCACCCCTCCTTCTCAAACACACACACTGATCCACAACAACCCACACTGTATCCCTCAGACACACATGTGCACACACACTTGCGTGTCCAATCCCTTCTATACACATCCTCATACACTTGTCAAGCTGGCACAGACGCTTATGGCAATACACACACATTCAAACATGGACATACACTTTGGCACACACACACACCCCATTCGAGCATGCCCCCCCCCACACCCATCTCACTTCCTGCCGTGGACAGTCATGTTCAAATGGACGACAAAAATTTTAGAGTTTATTTCTAATATTATTCCTTTTTGTTTGTGCTCTTTGCCTCTTCCATTTCTTTTGTTTAATATTTTTTAGATGATGAATATGTGGCATCCCGTAATTTACCCTGCCCCCCCCCTTATCTGAGTTTTTCATATTGCGTGAGCACATGCGCGTGTATGTGTGTTTACCCTTCACGGTTGAGGCACTGCTGATCAGGGGGAATATACGTGCTCACCTGAGCAAGCTCAGATTTAGCAGTACCACACCCCTCTGCTCCCTCACCCCACCCGGCTGCCCCTTTGGCAGACAGAGGAACTCCACCAATTTGCTGAAATTGCCTCAATTTAAGTGGAAGAAACCATACAAAAGGACTTTTTCCAACGCAGAAAAAGTGTGTGTGTGTGTGCGCACGCGTACCTAAAAGCACATGCATGTGCTACAAACCCCAACCCCACACTGAAGAATAGATCTGTCAGATGCAGGAGTGGGTCCGAGGTCCTGGCCCCAATCACCCACCCGAATACATTCACTCACCTTAGGCTTCACAGATTTCCAAAAGAATCCTATCTTAAGCCACTGATAACGTTTGGTTTTATGTTTTACGTCTGTTTCATTTTTCCAGGTTGAGTGAGGTGGAGATACAGGTGCACTAGTTTATGTTTTGCAGTCACCATTGTTACTCTTCATAAATTAGTGTGCCCATTTTGTTTACCTGATTTGTAGACGTATCGTAACGTAATAGGCAAATTAGGGGAAACAAGCATGGAGGAAATTATTTTATCGATTTAATTGAATTCCAATTTAAAATGGATTTATAAACAAATTATGTACCCATGTTTTGTGTTTTTTTTTTTTTTTTTTTGTAATTATAATGAAACTTTATTTAAAATGTGTGTGCGTGCGCGCGTGAGTGTAGGTTTCATGCTATAAGTTGACGGGACATTTTTTCAGTGATGACGGTGGATGATATAGTTTTTGTGGATGTGTTTCCTGACTCCCTATTTGCAAAGGATTGTGTATGGTATTGAGTCACTGATGGTGTACACTTTTGAAACCCTTTCTTCTCCCTGCTACTCTTTCAAATCCGATGCTGAGTGAGGGGTGCTTGTAGCCCACCCATGAACCATGGACAGTATACTTTTTTCCTTTTTTTAAATAATGTTTGCGAGTGTAAAGGGCTGAAGAATCAACTGCTGCCATTCTTATTGCCCTTTCCTTTTCACATTGAATTCTGTACAGAAGACTTGGTTGTTGCTCTTTGAGAACAAGCGGTCTTTCTGCTCCGCCTCCCTCACCCCTCACCTAGCAACAGAGAGACTGGCGCTACCTGTTCCCTGTTTGGATCTTTGTGGAACTTGTGTTTTTCAACTCAGGACACTCCCAACAAAACACAAACACAACAGCAGTTATTACATCAACGTCTATGCTTTAACACAAATCTCCGGTCATGGCCCCCAGTCTCTTTAAGGTCCTCTTTCACTTCTAAGGTTTACAGTTTCCCACTCTTGCTCACCTGCACGTGGAAGTTAAGGGGCGCTCCTTTTACTGACCCATCTACAAGTTTTCTTTTTTTTCTTCTTTTTTTAATGGATTGTTGGCCTATTTAAATGCAAATGAAAATAAAGAACTTTATTAGAAAAGTTTCTCTTCCAGTGTTGGTTTGTTGGATCAGGAGGTTTGGGGCCTCCTAGACTGAGGCGCCGTTTAGATGTGAACGCTTGCGGGTAAAGACAACAAAATATTTTATCGGAAGTGCCTTTTGTCTATATGGTGACATGGTTTGGGGGGCTTAGAAACGCAAAAAAACTGGAACCACCCTACAGAGTGGAAAACTTGATAACGCTCCGGCGTAGTGTCTCCATCTGCACTGCCCAAAATGCAAAACTGGCTCATGGTGGTGTTTGACGGTGTATTATAGCATCACAGAGCCGCCGGCATGCATACCCAATCGCATTCCACACACTTTTGTGTCCCCATATGTACACAGATTTCCTCCCGAGAACACTCATCTAAATACAAAATAAGACACGACGCCACTTTAGCGTCTTCTGCTCAATCCTTGATTTGTTAATGGGACTGAAGAGGCTCCAGTTGGATCCCCTGACAAGTGTGTGGGTGCAGTGCTTGAACAGCCTCCCTGACATACTCTTCTTGAGCAAGGCACCCAATTCCTCACTGCACCTGTATTTGTTTGAGCACCCTTGCTCACTACTCATGGATAGGTGAAACACACAGCACAAATTCCTAGGTGGGAGTCACACTGGAGACGAAAACACCATTCCGACTCTCAGTGATTTCTTACTCTGACGATTTGATTGGTTGACCTTTTGCATACTTCTAGCTTAACATAGATCTACTAAGACAAGCTTGAACGTATGCAGCATGTTCCTTCCCTCAGACTGTACTGTTTCTGTCAAATTATCTTCATCAGATTTTAGTGGAGCAGTGTAAATTATGAGCAGTAGATTATCTGTGACTGAAACATCACACTTAATCTGCCTTCACCGATTTGATTTTCATACAAACGTGTTGACATTTGTGCCACAGACTGTACATTTGCACTGGTTAGTGCAGTGGTGCATTGTCTTCAACAAGAAATAAATACAAAATTGACCACCTCCTCATTTTCACCAGCAGAGAGCAGCAGTGTTGCAGAGATGGATACAGTAGACTCAAGCCAAAGTTTTAAATCTAGGGGTTTGAAACAAGATAGTCCTACAGATGGGCATGATGTGGACAGATGACGGTACACTTGTTGATAATTTTACATTTCAAGATTACTTTAAATTTGTGTATCAGTAGACAAATATCCTTTTGTAGACTTGATTGCTTACTAATGTGTTACATCTCACCCATTAGCCTGGACATGATGTGATGTAGGGACATTTTCTTTTTTTAAATGAAAGTCTTTGCCTTGCAGATGCACATGGACAGCTTGACACACTGGTTCCAAGATAAGCAGAATCACCTGGCTACTGTAACACAACCCCTGGGCATGCCCCAATCTACTCTACACTTCATGCTTTGAGAACATGCTTACATGACTGTGTTCATTGAAAAGTAAGAATTGGAATGATTATTGGGAGTCAACAACAAATTTGTGGAGGAAGGCCTCCCGTTAAAATAAAGGTGAAAAACAACCGAACAAAACAGAAAGACTATCCCATAGTGGCAAACAAATTTGAGGTCAAGTCAGTTTATGTATAGAATGTTCTTTTAAAATGCTCCATAGACGTCAGCTGAGTGTGTCTTTGGGGATAATAGATAATTGTTGACCCCCAAGTTTGTTTTAACCTATCAGCCCTTGGATGCCCTCTCTCATGTCAACTTCTAAGCATCTCATTGCTTATATCCTCGCAAGGTGTGGTGGTAGGAAGGACCAGTTTGGGGTCAGAATGGTAGGTCACTCTGGAATTGGTCAGCCGTGAAGTCTGTCGGTCGAGCAGAAAATGTTCTACGTTTGGTATGTCAGTGACACACATGCCAGGCCTCTATTTGTAGCCAATCTGGAAGGAAGGGGTACATGACGAGGAACAGAAGACACGAGGGAGAAAATAACTTGTTGCCAAATGTCAGAGAGAAAGAAAACTGATGCGAGGTTGCCGTGGAAACGGCGGTAGGCTCTCAGCTCTCTTTACATCTCTGCTTCATGGCGTTGTGCGTTTCCATGAAAAGCACGACTGTTAGGACCTTTCGATTTGGGGTGACTTTATTTTATAAGTTTGCCTATTTTGAGTTCATTGTTGCTGTGTCACAGCCTTTGTGACTATCATTCCTACCAAGAGGACCTGGTTGTCCTACCATGACGCAACAGGTATTGATAGAGCCAAAGGGAGCAGTCTGTGTGCAATCTAGGTTATTTTTAGTTAACACACACACAATAACAAATAGACAGCAGCTGGAAATTTCATTTTACACAAATAATTTATATAAGAATGAATTAGCTTTGACTTTCTCATATTTGAGCATTAATTCATGAGACCTTTGCATTGTTTTCAGGCTAGCATTTCTCATAGGCCCATGGGGGTCCATGTGAAAGTCTTTGGCAGCTGCACCAAGTGGGAAGCTTCACATGCTTGCCAACAACAACAGCAATTGGTAACTGACGATTGATTCCCAAGCATAACTGTACTATGAGGGAGAATAAATAGTACATTTATTACACAATGAATTTAAGTAAGATCAATAGGTACCAGAGACATATGCTTATGCTTCATTGAGCTATGCTCCATGTTGCAAAAGATTATCATTTAGGGTGGCTTGGCAAGGACAGGTATCGAAATAGCATATTGAACCCTCACCTCTGGGTATGGCAGGTACCTGCACTTAAATCTGTCTCTTCTCCAAGTTCCTCAGTAAATGATCTGTTCCTTTGGATTTCTGTGAGCCTCTGTGATATTTCATGGAAAATTGATGCCTTGGGCTCAAGAGTTTTCATATAACCTTCTTAAAAACAAGTTTATAAAACTTTTAAATCTTGGGGAAAGAATGTAAATGAGGCCCCTGTTTTTTAGACTGAGCTCTATTCTCCTTAGACTGAGCTCTATTCCTCTTAGACTGAGCTCTATTCCCCTTAGACTGAGTTCTATTCCTCTTAGACTGAGCTCTGTTCCTATGACCCAACATATCAACATTCAACTGTGTTCATCTTCATTGACCTCTGTTAAAACTACAAGTGATTGTGTCATTATTAAATTAATTTAGCTGGGCATGTAACTTTTTATTGATTTATACTCTGCAATGTTTAATATATTCGAGTGCGGGCCATAGTTCTTTAGGAATGTAATGCTATATGGCCTACCTGCATGTGTGGTGAGACCACACACTGATTGAAAATGCAGTGCATCGTGTCTGTAATCAGCCCATAATACAAATGTACACCTTATTGGCTTCCTAATGCAGCCAGAAGTCAAATCACCCAGTCGTGCCTACAGGTCATTTAGAGTATATGACCTGAGTTCCTTTTTCCCCTCTTTTGACCATTACAGTCCTCTGATGAGCAGCTGCAATGTTGACCTTCCATAAGTATTAAGAGGTCAAGACTGTTTTCCTCTGTGAATTCTCACTGGTTGAATGACTGTAACATACATTTTGTTTTTTTTGAACAGGTTTAAATAGCCACCTCAGTTGGCGTAATTAACTAGAATTCACTTTACAGACAGGGTTTGTAAAAGTCCAGTGTTATTGTTAAGGCTTGATTATAACGTTTTATATTCAATTTTCATTGATTCATTACTCATTTTTTACCAGAGATGGTTGATGAGCCAAAAGTATCTTTGCTTTTACTATTAGTTATTATATTTTATTTGTAAATGTGTTCAATTTAAAATGTTAGTGTTTATTTATTCAAAAATAAATCCAACTTAACATATGCATAGACATAACCTGAAAAAGTACAGCCTACGCTGATGCACACACAATAAAAAATACCCATGTCAGAAGAAATACATGATAAAAATGGACGTGCTCTCAGTGTTCACGTTGGCAACCTGGGAAATTAAAAAAGATGTGTTCATCAGGCCATTCTAACTGCAGTAATGTGCCACTTCTCTCTAGGCAATTACTTAATTGCATTTTAATGTTATGCACAGAGAGAAAAAGACAGACCGATTGAAAGAGAGAGAGAGAGAGCGAGAGAGAGCAGTTGTCCTAAACATAAAACCAGGAAAAATAGTTAAAAGTGAGGACAGGTCAACATGCCGCTCAGTTCAATTTATGAGGGAAAATACGCAGATTGTGTTCTAGAACAGACCCAGTCTGAGCCATAATTGCACAGACGAAACAGGTGGCGTGTTTGAGTATGCTTAGGCAAATATTTGTGATGACGGGGCAGTTTGCAAAAGGGACCTGATAGCAGGTAGATTATTGCTTTCTTTGTGTGTGAGCAGAAGACAACTACTTTTAGTTAAATTAATGTTATTTCTCTACTTTTTTTATTATTTAAACGTCTCCATGTCTCTGCCATGGACAAGGCGTGTGTTATGCATTGTTCTGGTCAGCCTTCAAAGGACAGCTTCCCAAGACAACGATAAGTTAGGTTACTGCATTGCCATATTTCACGTTACCACGGAGACCGACGATTAAATCAGAGTTAGCCTTCAGTCCTCCACACAGTCACGGATAAAACAAAGCGCATTACTGATCTCTGTTAAGCAACCACAAACTTAAAAAGAGAGGACAAGTTGGTAAGTAGTCACACTACTTTGCCATCGCATGCGTTCTGAGACAGATGACTTGACAGAAGGGTTCTCTCGACGCATTGCGCGCCTTGTGCGCCTTCTTTTAATTATGGTTACCTTGTCATACCTTGTTACAGCTGGGTACATCTTTGTCAGTTTCTTCTTTGCACTGAAACATGGTGCATCATTTAAACTCACAGGCTCACAATTTCCCCTGTTTCAAGGTGGCCGCAATAACGAAAATTAATTGCGCGGATGCGCACGAGCTTCAGCTGTCTCTCATTGGTTGTCTTAGGTAAACACGGCGCACGGGGGGCTTGAGATATAAACGCCAAGTAGGGTTTTTCCTCCGACCACCGTCGCGTCCCTGTCTAGGACTAAGCAACAGAGGAAAGGTGGTGACACATTGAATGAGTCTACATCCCGAAATTCATGCGAAATCTGGTGGTTTTCTTTGTGGACTCAACGCGACTTCTGCTCTACAGTAAGTTTTGTGTTAGACAACTCAACAGGTGCGCTGATTGAAAAACACCTTTGCGAGAAGTTTTGCGCTGAAATATGGACTGGTTGACTTATTTATAGTTATTAGTTAGGCTATATAACATAAACCAATGTCGAATAATCTTTTATTTTAGACCTGCTCTGACTAATCTTTAATACAACACGAAAATATTTTATTTTCATATTCTTCTTCTTTCAAATAAACTTGGCCCCGAACATGATTTTAATATTTGACACTCGGGCGTTTATTACGAGGATTTTCTTGCTGTTGAAATTTAGTATTTTTCTTCGGCTTACACCGAACTGTGAGAAAGTAGATATGTAAGTGTTTATGTAACACCGTGGAGCACCTCCCGTCTCCGTCCACTCCCAAGGCAAATAGTACTGCGCAGAATGTGTTCTGACAACACTGGAGAACCGGCGGTTGGAGACTGTGTTATACAAACACCCCTCTCTTGTGAAATATAGTTAGCGAAAACTTTACATATCTGAAGATCACTAACCACGGCATATTTTTAAAATAGTTGGACATAGTTCCTTGTCTGGTCGGTCAATTTTGCTATGCTTCTGAAATTTAATGCTGATTTGATGTTTATAAACCGAAAATTAATGCCATCATTCCCACTGGTTAATGACAACGCCAGAGTAATATGCAAATACGGTGATGTTCAACTTCCTTGTCCCTTTGAATTTCTCATGGTGAAATTGAATAGATTAACTGCTCCCCGTGCAGATAAAAATAGGCTGTAATTTGAAGGTCCATGGCAAAGTCTGACTTTAAACTACCAGTTTCATCCAATGTTTATTTATTTATATTAGTTGAATAAATGGGACGTCATTTCAAAGCAGACTATTTAACCAAT
>JAVQKI010298926.1:0-14891 GCA_036025975.1 Nematalosa erebi
GTGTTTCTTCCCCCTGTTTTTGACTGCTTTCACTGATTTCTTGACTTCACTGCTGATCAGAGCTCTACCTTTGATTAGGAGGATCTACATTTTTAATTTACATTTCACATTTTAATTCACAATTTTTATTGGATGACTTGACTGGATGAATGTGCATACAGTGCAGTATGCTAATGATCTTCAGGGTGTTCTCACTTATAGCTCCCTTTAAGCAAACCAAATTCAGTCCTCTACAAGTGGACCAAAAAGTGAACCCAAACAAAAAGAACTCAGTGTTTTTATTTGAAAGAGGACCCAGTCCTCTTTCTAGTCCGTGTCAGCTCTAATGAGGCCCCAATGTGGTGTTCTGTTTTCATAATGTTATATCTTACTCAATCTGATCGGAACATCGGTCACTCAATGCAGCCTACCAACCAATAGCAACAGTCAGTGCAGTTTTTTCTATAAAAAATATTGGGCTGTGCTTCTTGTCACATGCATGTAAAGAGTTTGACAGATGCATACTGAAAGAAGGTGAGCACTTCTGTCATGTTTTGTATCCTAGTAGAAATTCTGTGAAGAACACATTTGTTTGTCAGTATGTCTCAAGTCTGCATGTTTTATTATCAACTAGTCACGATAAAATATTGGAGGCTAGATTGTACAGAAACAAGCAATGCCACAATGGCAAGCCTAGAAGGATAAAATACAATGCAAAAAAAATGATGTGAACCCAGAGCATTTTAAATTCACAATGCGCTAGTTAAGTGAAAGCGTACAGTGGACTTTTTAGCAAACTGTACTTAAACAACCTCTCGAGATGGTCTGAGATGGCTGAAAGGGTCTAAGTGTGAAAACACTCTCTCCTAATCAAGGTCTCTGATCAGCTCTGGGATCAAAATGTAATGTCGTCAGGGTAACCTCTATGGAAATACACTGGTAGAAACAAATGCAAATATGTAAATAAATTGGATTATGTCCTATGTACTGGGGGCTAAACCATCCTTCTGTAGTAAATCGATTTTGTATGTGCACTGGAAGACTGAATGTGTATTTTAAGTATTTCCAAATATTTTAAGTATTTTAAGTATTTTCTTATTTGAATATTTTTTTGAATATTTAAATTAAATGTGCTCTAAAGCAGCTAAATTAAAGCAACTGTGCCATACTATTTGGCTCAAAATATCATACTTCCAGAATGCTCTAATGTAGCAAATATTTTGGGGTGAAGTGGGCCGGTCTCACCTAGTTGCCGTTGACTTGTGAGGGCAGGCCAGCAGCCCTTTCTCTGCTGCGGCTCTCCCGCTCCTCATCCTCCTCATCGCGCTCCTCATTGCCACTGTGGTTCTTGCAGTACAGCCTAGGAAGTACAACCATCAGCATGTCGCAATGAAGACCAGTGTGAACATTTACAATAGAAAGGGGAGCAGAATGTGTTATTTGAATATTCCAAAGATCCAGAACCAATTATAACAGTTTTTCTTCATCGATACACTAGTTCTTTTTTGTATCAAAATGATCTACAGTTCCTGTATTGGGGGCAGCCATGGCCTACTGTTTAGGGCTTCGGGCTTGAAACCGAAGAGTTGCCTGTTTGATTCCTGACTAGTACATACACGGCTGAAGTGCCCTTGAGCAAGGCACCTAACCCCTAATTTACTGTGTACTGTGTGTGTTTTTACTAAATCACAACTGTGATAAATGCAGAGACAAAGTTTCCCTCACAGTATGTACTTATACCAGAGAGGGTAAAAGCAGAGCGAGAGGCACAAACGTTTAAGTTCTGTGTTCTATTTTTGCAAGGAGGAGGGGGGAAATCCCCCTTTATGCAGACCAGAATCAAGCCCTCATACGCTGATACAAAAGATAATTGACAAGTTTTTATTGTGACGTATCCTATATCTAATGCAGACCGGAACTATTCACAATTTCTCCCCTTGTAACGTACTATGTTGTTCTATCTTGGTCAGTATTCAGTAATATCTGCTTATACGATACCAGCAAAATTGAGTTTAGTTTGCTTACTTGTAGATTCCTCTGGCCATGTTTTCAATGTATTTGGCCTTGTCCTGCAGGCCACAGTGATAATGGTAGGTCTTCACGCAGGCTTTAATCTCACAGCCAATGGTGGCACCCAGTTGAGTACAGAGAGTGCATTTCTAGAGGAAAATGATAGATACACTATGAACCCTCGAGGAATGGCACCGATAGCACAGCGTGGCACTTCCACTTAGGAAGCTTATCACATACGCAACTTTAGAAGGAAAGAAAAATACTAGTTTCCTGAAAACTCACCATTCTCTTCCCTCTCTTGATTTCTTGAATGACTGTCTTAACATCAAAGTTACCGAATTCTGCACGAGATGTGGTGGTGAGCTGAACTGTTCCCGAGGAGAAAAGCTTTTTGGAAAAAAGAGAGGAAATATTTGCAAGGATTTTGACTTGTTACATCAAAATGAAGCCTACGCATTACAGCTTCTGTGAAGAATGGATTACTTTTTATATTAAAAGTCAGCCAAGTGGATGTGTTTATAAAAAATTCGAGTTGTGAGTAGTTTACAGTCATTCATCTGTACGCCAGGTAACAATCTTGATCTTTTAGTGTAACAAGTAGTGCAGAAGCTAATCTTAAGCCTGAACCTGAAGCTGGAGGCTAGCAGCTACTGTAAGCAACTCACCATGCATTTATAGTGAGCTGCCACTTTTTTGACGTTGTCTGCATGGAGCACGCCGCGCGTCTCGTTCTCTTCCTCTCCAGCATGACAGAAACCGCAGCGAGGCCCTGAGTCACTGGGGCTGCCTCTCAATGGAGAGCGGTCTCGCTGAGAAACAAGCGCACACATGCAGACAACATTAGACATGTTTCTAGATGCCGTATCCTGTGGTTTCTGAAAGCGAAAACACAGATTCCATGAACAGGTGAAGACCAGGAGAGAAATCTTGCAACCACTAGACAGGTGCTTCAATAAACAAATCTGGGTTGGGTTTCCCCAAAGCCACAGTTGCTAACTAAGTTAGGAGCTTTGTTGATTAGAATGCAGTTTTCCATTGCCAACCAACTACGGTTTTGCAAAGCGCACCCCTGCTCAGTCCAACTATTTGAAATGCAAAAGATCCATCTAGTCATCTTTTCTACACTTCTATTGAGTTACTCCGCTGTAGGTGAAATTGCAACATATCTACTTATTTTAGCACAGGTTCCCTCCAAAACAATAACATAATCTTTGGAGGAAATATTTTGGGCCAATCACGGCGACAGCAGAATGGGTGTGTCTTACATGCGAGGAACTCTCTGTGTCATCCATGCCTTGGGAGGAAGTTGAGCGAGCGTCATCCGCTTGACCCCTGGACACCCCTTTGATCCGGCCCTTCTCAAAGCGCCCCCGGCCCCTACTCCTTGGCGGGGATGAGTCTGAGTCATTGGCCTCTGCTCCCTGCTCCTCTGTGATCAAACACACAGGCAAAAGTTAGCTAGAGTCTTAGGACAGTACATCACATACTCACAACAGCACACAAAGGCTGACAGGGGGGCCCTGTCAGACATGAGTCAGACTGTCAATTTACCCTGTGATAGCTCCAGGAATATCTGCTGTACACCCACGCTTCAACACACCTGGGCATGAGCTGCTTGATATGATCAAGCAAAGGCTGGTTCAAACAAGCGCCTTGGTTTTATGCACCTTCCACTTTAACTGCTGATTTATCCAACACAAAAGGAACTGTTCTCAGTGAGCTGCTTGCCAATATGTGTTTTTCTAATGGACTCTTGCCTTTCTCTGCATACACACTCTGAGCAGAGTTTTAAATTCTAGACCTTGTTAAATCATGCTCCATAGCAAAGACATTTCGAAGGATGTGTATGGATTTCTGAAGGTTTAGTTGAAGAGAAATTACCATCACTGGCGTCTTGAATGGCGTCCCTGTGTTTGCGACAGTAGACACTGCATTGAGACATTTCAAGACAGAGAGTCCCATTAATATCACAACACTGGATGTCCACTGACATATCCAATTCAGAAAGAGCCAGTACTCACAGGTAGATGCCCTGGGAGGGGTTCTCCTTGGTCTGGGCCTTATCCCATAGGGCGCAGTAGTAGTGGTAGGTCCGCCGGCATGTTTTCACATCACAACCTATAGTGGCACCCGGTCTGTGGCAGTGGGAACACATCTGTTGACAGGAAAGCAGCAAGTGGAAAAAGGTTAAATTACAATGAAGAGTAGATCTGGGAATCAAGAGTAACTCACACGATACTTAGGCCACAATAACAATAATGATGATGATGACAGTGATTCTATAATACACAAAACAGAGAGAATCATCTTCATCACAGTATCTGTGTAACTCAAGAAAAACAAAATCTATACGAATGAATAACGGAAATACATTCTTAATGTATAAGTCAGGGAATTATATGCTGCTATATCATTTGGACTGCACTGGTCTTCTGTTCAGCCTTTTTTAGTTTCAGACCAAGTGCACTTTAAAACGAAAATAAATAAGAAATGGAAGATGATCTGCGGTGAGGAAGAGAGAGTGGGGCAAAATGTATATGGCCTGGACCTAGATCGCTGCCTCCAAAGTGATGTCACTCACTACCCATAAAGCACTGAGACATAAACACCTATGGCAGGCTATGTGTGAAATTTCTTTCTAAAATTAATTTGAAAATAAAAACTATAACATTTTGAGTGTATTTGACATCATATTTATACGGTTGACACAAACGGTAATCCTATAAAGCCAACATGTCAAAAACAAACAAACAAAAAACGTGTCTGAGCATGTATTCATGTCACTCACCAGTTTGTTTCCTCTCTTGATCTCCTTCTTCACATCCTCGATGGAAAATCCCCCAATGTTTTCACTTTCGGTGTGAGAGGTCACCAGTGCCGATGAGAAAAGCTAAGGCCAGTGAAAAATAGGACAGGTTTTACACAGCGCAGTGAGCCATAATTGATCATGATGGTGCTTAATGATTAATTAAATTGCTTAAACATGGGTCATTTAAGAGAAGCACAGAGACATTTTGAATAATGATGCTAAAACTACAGGAGAAACCTGGGGGGGGGGGGGGTTTGCTTGTCAAAACCTTATTTATTTATTTATTACTAAGTCATAATATTACCTGGACAATGTCCAGATTTCACAATAAAATATCTCCAAGAAGTGTTCAAGTTTACCCACTGGCTGTTCCCACTAAAAACAACCCCTCCTGCCTACTCCCTCTCCTCACCATGCACTTGTGGTGGGCTGCCACCTTCTGGTTGTCCGACACCAGTAGTTGTCCACACTCCTTGTCTCGGTTAGTTCTACAAAAGGCACATTTCCGCAGCCGTGCTGCTGGTCCTTTCCTTTGACCTGACATGGCAAGTCTCTCTCTCACTTTCTCCACTCCCCCTCTGTCCAGATGAATGTACCAGTATAACTGAAAGAAAACAAAAAAACAAGCAAAAACATACATATATACATTCATACAGGACAAAGGAAGCCAATCTTATGAGTATGAGTACAATATCTAAATCTCTGGGCCAACATATAATTCCCTTGACCGAGAACAACCGCAGCATTATGATAGGAAGTACAAGGGTACAAGATTCTACAGAAAACTGTTTTAAAAAAACATCATAGTTTCACCTTTCCAAAACACAAATCATATAATAGAAACCTGTTACATTATGAGGACTCATTTTGGCTGTGATCACGAAGCTTTCTTCAAGCGGAATTTAAAAAATAAATAAAATGAATAAAATGTTTCATAAATCTGTAAAATTTACAGATATTTAATGATTGCATGATTTTATGGGAAAAAAGACTTTATAAAATAAATAAGTTCAACATCGTTTCATATGGGGATGTTGCAGGTTGTTTGACTTGAAAGAGAACCTGTAAATGATGACGCCTTTTTGATGAGTCATGGGCTACTGCCTGGCATTAAGGATCAGTGACAGATTCAACATGTCCTCCTGTTAATTAACTTTTTAGACATATTTTTGTAGTGTTACTAGTTCAACTTATGTGGTTTCTGTGCATAAAGAATGTCTTGATAAGTGAGGTTATGTTGACAATAGAGAAAGAAGAGGCACGGTAAACATGTTGGCAGAGTGTTTAGATACACATACTGGCAAGATTTTGACATGCTTGTATTATGTTACTTTGCAGAGTGGTCTCCAACATCGTTTAAATGCATTCTCCTTGGACAAAGTAGGACTAAGATAGTAGTGACAAAAAACTGCCAAAAACATTTGCCTATAAACTAAAGTTATAATTTCCTAAAATCTAAGGCAAAGTAATTCATATTTATTCAAACTAAGAGTGGTTTGACGATGTGCAACATTACTCAAGGAACATTGTGTTCGACATTCATGTCCTAATGTGGGACCATTGGCGAGTTGCTGTCATCAGTAAACGTAAACAAATAGTTACAAAATGTATCCTGAGTACATTATATAACCCACGCTCTTTTAGATTTGCAGACATCAAGCAAAGTAACGAAACATAAGTGTGTTTTAGTTGCTAACAGTACAACGCCTTGGCAAGACGTAGCTGCCATGATTACACAGGAACTTAGCTCTGGCGGGCAGCACTGCCGCTAGCAACGCGACACATAACGTGCGAGGACTGTAGCCAAGTAAACAACATGCTTATAAAGTGCTTGCAATACATTTATCGTTTCACTTAAGCTACAAGATAAGTATAACCATGCGTGGAGTTTGCAAAATGTCGAGAAGCAAAGGCTACTGAACAACTATGACGGCAACATTAATTGTTGAAAAACTGCAAGTGTCTCACTTGAGGCATGTAACTAATTCCCATGCCCATTTTAAATTAAAAGGGGGTGCGCCGTCGCCAATTCATTGGGGACCTTGCTACATCCATCCCCGAACACCCCACTGAGGCCCTCGGTAAAGGATACAAGGCCAAAGCGATGTTGTTAAAAGTGGACTATCTCGAATTGGTTGGTTGTGGTATAAGAGATTCCCATTCATTCCTCAATATTTCACGTTAGATTTGGGCAGTGGGAGTCGATTTTACCCGCTCTTAGTGTGGAGAGCGCCATACGCGATACATTCAGCTTCAAAAACCGAGAGACACTTTTGGCGAACTAGCTAGTCCGCCTGCCTTCCCGATAAACAAAGGCGTTATCAGATACCCATACAGCTGAAGCAGCGCATAGAAGATCCTTACCCGTATTAGTGCGTTTTTGTCACGTTGTTCTGCTGGATGGGGGCAAAAGAAAAGTGTGACCACGAGCGTGCGTTTTCACCCTTCTTCACACTGTGCAGGGTAAGCTACGCTTGCGGATCTTCTCCACTGCGTATCATTCGAGTGACGTTGCGTACTGCAAAAAGCACGTTTGTCAGACATTCAAATACACGCCCCTTACGCACGCTCCGTCAAGATTGTATGAGCTATGTACAGGGGTTCATAGGAAATACATGAGAAATAGTGAAAAAGAGAGGGAAATGCTTTAGAAGTTATCCAATTATCAGCCCAGTGAATTCATGTTTGAAATTTGAGTAAATGAAAAAACAACAAATAAATGTCGATAATGATAATGATCTCAGGTTTGTATAAACGATTCACAAACCTGTTACGTTAAATTACCCATACAAATAAGCATTGTAAATCATTTGTGATCTATCACTTTCTTTACGTAAGAAATTTACATTGTTCACTTACAGTCCACAACAGTTTTCATACTGAAGTTGTTGGCTACACAGTAACAAAAATGTGTAGAGCTAGTTTCCTCGTGTGCAGAAACGCTCTGTTTAACAGAAGCAAAGATACTCAACCGTCTCTGACAGAAGCAAAGAGGTCCAAGCAAGTTCCCTTCAGGTGATTGGCTCCAGGAAACATCAATCACGAATACTGGGTGTTTCAAACGTACCCTCCCTGTTGTTGCGAAGGTAACTTGTTCAGCTTCGAGTAACTCGTAGTTAGCAAGCTAACTAGCTGGTGGCAGCGCGGATACAGAGAAGTAACGTAAGGAACTCTGGAGGGAGGAAGAGAAGTGATATTTTACTTTAGCGAGTTCTGTTAAAAACAGACCACCAAACAAACTTAGCATTGTTTAACCTTGGTAGCAATGAACTTGTGATCCAGCACTAGCTATTTTATTCACCTTCCACTTGTCGTTGCCCCCAACTACACTTCGCTGTATCCAGATAGCCAGAGGCTGGCTATTTTTGGTGATTTTTAAAAGCCGACTTTTGAACCTGGTAAGTAACCTGACATTAGCTTGCTGCTGAGCCAGCCTGTTGCCAGTGTTAGCTTAAGAGGCTAGTTAGTCCGATCTTTTTCAGTTTCCGAATGATAGTCAGGAAAGCTTACGTTAACAAGGAAATTCTGCCACCGTTAGCTCTACAGAGAACCAGCTAAACAACTTTAGATGTGTACCTATAACATTAGCGTTTGTCGACTCGTAGTGGCTAGCAAACAGCTAGCATTATGCATATGCCTCAAGTATGATACATGTTCTGTGAGTAACTTAAAAGTCCGCAGATATGGCAGCGATAAGCTCATTTGTAAGCTAATATTACGAGATTGCATAAAGGTATGTTAACTAAGCTAAATCGTTTAGTTTATCAGTTGTATTTGGTTAAGTCTGCTCCGTAACGTAAGCGTGAAGTTACGCAGCCCCACCAAATGTCAGGAAACACAATTCTGTTTCTGCAGCGTTAGTATGCCAATATGCTGCATTCGTATTAATTCAGCATATTGAGCCACTAAAGTCAATTTCAATGTCTTTAAAAAGTCTAACCAAAATTAATTCCCTCGCAGCAACTACCAGTAGCTAGCTAACAGTACAGAGAATCCTCTAAAAGTTTTAACGGGGCCAGGCAGTGTAAATGTGACTACCATGTCGTGTAACAAAAATGCATTTGGTTGTACCCGTAGAAGTATTTGTCTAAAAAGTAGCACTTGGTTTAAAACAAATGTAATTGTCAACTTGACTTATTTTCGTTAACGTAGCCCAGCGAACTTGACTAGAATGACATTTACGGTAACGCTGTCGCTCGTGAGAACATTTGGTAACGTTCGACGTTTTCCTTTAATGTCAGTTTCACCAATGGGTGGAGACTAGGGATATTATGATGCCTATACCTAAACTTGGTATTGGACGCTTGTAAGGTAGAAATGCATGCTGACTAATTCTGGGTAAACTTAAACTGCCAAACTACGACACATCTTTACTAGTTAGGCGTCCACGAAATTAACAACATATGGCAACACAACTTGCGTCTTGCTTTAACTAAACAACTCGTCAACTCAAACCTGTGGTTAACCATGCTCCATGCTGGCTGTAATCAATTGTATTTGTGATTATTAGTTTAAAGTTTAATTTGATGTAAAGCTTGCTATTATGCAAGAGCAACCTGCCATTGAACAACAGAATAACAGCTATCAGAAAATTCCCATCTTAGATCTTTAGATATTCATGTACATTTCACTGACAACTTGAACATTTATTTCCCATGGTGCCCTGGTCAATTGGCAGACATGTTTGTCTTGAGGACGCCTGTTGTCCAATTAAGATAACTTTTATGTAGAACAACATAAAAGCAAAGCACATTTGAAAGGTTTAATTTGAAACATTTCGTAATAACCAAATTGAACAATGTATGTAGTATTAGGCTATGATTTCTTATAAACTGTGGTATAGACATATATGGTGTGTGTTTTCAACTTTTAATGAATGCTAATAAAACTGCTTCACTCAAGTAAAGATCGCCATGCCGTTCCCCTTCGGGAAATCCCAGAAGAGCCCAGCAGAGATAGTGAAAAGTTTAAAAGAAAATGTTGCGTGCATGGAGAAGCTAGAGACTTCTGACAGCAAGAAATGTGAAAAGGTAAGAAAATCCTCAAGATCAGATTGGCAGCTTTTTTCATGTCAGAGTCTACAATTTCCACTTCCCTAATTGTTTAATCTCTCCATAAGGTTTCAGAGGAGGTTTCCAAAAATTTGGCTTCCTTGAAAGAGGTTCTCTGTGGCACAGCAGATAAAGAACCCCAGACAGAGGCAGTGGCACAGCTTGCTCAAGAGCTTTACAACACAAACCTCCTGATCTCTCTCATTGCCAACCTTCAAAGGATTGACTTTGAAGTGAGTACTGAAGTTGCCCTCTCATGCTAATTATTTGTTTTGTTATTAACATGTAAAAGTGAATCTGTGGCAAGCCATGAAGATGTCACTATCCTTTTAGGGATGCAAATAAGTCAAATATTGACATGTTACCAAAGGCAGAGTGTAAGCACATTCACACAAACCTTTCACTGTTGGACTGAACCATCTGTTTTTGAACACTAGGGTAAAAAAGATGTGGTTCACGTCTTTAGTAATGTTGTGCGGCGTCAGATTGGTACACGCACCCCCACTGTGGAGTACATCTCTTCCCACCCACAGATCCTCTTCATGCTACTGAAAGGGTGAGTTTCCAGGCCTCGGGACATGTAGATGGGACAGCACTTTAAACATCTATCCTGGCATCCTGTGTGACCAGAGCCAAATCTATAAGTTTGTTATGCATGATTGGCTGCACTCCCACACACAGTAGGTTCTACCCAGTCTAGAGTGAGGAAGTCATTTTTAGCATGGGGTATTGTGCAATAGTTGTAGCTGCTGGCAACTACAACACCTCTCAGTAAAATAATAAATGGGGAAATGAATTTCAACTTCCCATGCTACTCTTTCCAATGAAACGTTGTGAATAAGCACAGACCCCTACTAAGACACGAGTTCATGGTTGATGCCTATGTTTGAACCCAGCTATGAGAGTCCTGAGGTGGCCCTGAACTGTGGTATGATGCTGAGGGAATGCCTGCGCCACGAGCCTCTGGCACGTACAGTCCTCTTCTCAGAGGATTTCTACCGCTTCTTTGGCTATGTGGAGCTCTCCACTTTTGACATTGCATCGGATGCCTTTGCCTCTTTTAAGGTATGTCTCATTAGGCTGTTGGAGGTTTTTTTTACACATTTTTATTGGTCCCTCATGCATTTTGATACCTATCTTTATCTTGTTTGTAGAAATGGTCAGAAATGGATTATCCAAAGTGAATCAAACTGTAGCCCCGTTGTTTCACGTTACCAAGTGCTGTGGGGAGGTATATGAGTGACAGAATTTGGTGCAACATTGACTAATAGCGAAACTTCAGCCAATGCTGACTGATGAGGGCAAGGAGTTTAGTTTCCTTATGCCCGGATCTGTCTTTGCTTGTTCTAATACCTATCGACAGCACTCAACCGCCTCAAAGAACAGGGATATTGACTCTGGATTTTTTCTTTAAATGGCTGTGCCATTTGATGTTTGAAATGTGTTTGCTGTACTTTAAATCCATATTTTGTTGTATTAGGACCTCTTGACAAGGCATAAGATTATGTGTGCTGATTTTCTGGAGACAAATTACGACAGAGTAAGAACAATTTTCTTTGTCTGTACTTGATAATTGACATCAGTTTTCCTGTTGTTAGAGTTGTGTATCATCCCAGTGCACTAACTAATTCTTTCTTTTTCTATAATTTTCCTGTGTTTATTCCTACATTTGTAGGTGTTTACAGAATATGAGAAGTTGCTGCATTCTGATAATTATGTTACCAAACGACAGTCTCTAAAGGTATGTCTGTCAAGTAACCTTCCACAGATACTTGCTGCTTAAAACAAACTTCTCTTATTGTACTGAATGTGATGTTTTGCATGAACAGGTCGTAGTTCACAGTTTTTGATTCCACATTTGGGGAAAACTATAAATGTATTCTCTTGGGTGTCAGTTACCATAGATTTATTGCTGAGGTGCAAGCAGGCTGTGAATGTGCTGTGTAGAGCAGGGAGGGCATTTAGGGTAACTCTTGGTAGTTGCACTGAAATCAAACATGGGATGAGAACAGCATCATTGCTATAAAGTAAGGAGAATGATTGTTGTATATATATGGGCCTCCAGAATTTCCTACGGGATAATACAAGTATTTATGTATCTATCTAACCTTACCTCTGCTTGGTCTGTTGGCCCATCTGACATTGATGCCGCTATATTTTAAACAGCACTGCGAGTGTCTTGGACCAAACAAAATATAGTCATATAACACAATCATACAGGCTTGCTATCCCAACTGTCCACTGTGAATTTGTTCAATTAGAAAAACTGAAAGGACTCACTGAAGTTGCCATTTAAATCATAGCTTTTCCATAGCTTTTTCCAATTAGGCTTTTTGTGAATGCAACATTTTCATATTATAATCCACAAATGTGCCATTCAGAATTGTGTAGCAGTTCATGTAGCAGCGCTGGTGTCTAAAAGGTGTTTGTGCCTTGAACACAGTTTGAAGGAAAAAAACAAAAACAAACTTTAAATCTGATCACAATTACTGTTTGCTGACATTGTAATTTGTACTAAATGATAATATAAAGCTAAAGCTGTTGTTTGAAAGGAACTTTTTTATCCCTGTGTGTCTGCTATTCCAGCTTTTGGGAGAACTGCTGCTCGACAGGCACAACTTCACTGTCATGACCAAATACATCAGCCATGCTGACAACCTCAAGCTCATGATGAACATGCTCAGAGACAACAGCCGCAACATCCAGTTCGAGGCCTTCCATGTCTTCAAGGTGTGTTACAGTTTGTTTAATTCATGGGAAAGGGTGGCTAGGTCAGGCGAAGGTGCTATCTATCCTCCCTGTCCTGGATCTCTTTTCTCTCACCAGTGCTAAAACAGCACAAGTGTCAGCCCTGTCTTAAAGGGGAACTCCGGCACATTTTAACCTACAGTATACTATCTACTGTTAGAGGACTTGATTACTCGCCAGGGGTGCCTTTCCCAAAACCATTGTTGCTAACCATTTAGCAACCTAGTTGGTTGGCAGTGGGCAAGCAAAGGTATTGCTGCCAACAAAGTTATCAACTATGGTTTTGGGGAACGCACCCCAAACTAGTGCCGCCTTGTGTTTCCGCTCAATTTCTTTTAGCTCCACCACAGCGTCGGGGAGCCAGGCGTAGGCTTCAGTTCGCACCATCTCTGAGCTGGGACGAGCCAATCAGCTAACAAAGGGAGGGCTGAAAGCGATAACATTGAGTTCAAACGGTGTGTTCCAACGCGTAACATACGTCACAACCAGACGATAGCGATTGGTTGAAGCCGAAAGTATCTGCCCACCGTGGAGCGAATACATGCCACTTGATAGGTTTCAGGTGCTTTGAATGAAGTGAAACGATGTGAAAGCCGCTGATGCATCAGGCTATTTGTGCCAGTAGCCCAAAAATGAAATTGGTGTCACTATGTCGGAGATATCCCGTTTGGGGCAGCTATAAAGCGGAGTAAACCAGGCATATTTTTAATGTCAAAGTAGGTGGCCTTTTATACCACCAAAGATGCTGTTAATCTCAAAAAGCCCTGTGCAAGACGGACAGGAGTCTTAGGAATATACCACTATCCCTTGGCTCGGTATTGCTAAAGAAACGGGCTCCTCTGTGAACTTAAGTACTTTAATGGTAGAAACATAAAATTGAGCTCACATCAGTTGTTTGATAGAGTTGTTTTCTGTCCCTTTATGTGAAGAGACAGAGGATGTCTTTGGCTTGAGTACTGATTGGATGCCTTTGTACTGTGTCTTAGGTATTCGTGGCTAATCCCAACAAGACTCAACCAGTGTTGGACATCCTTCTAAAGAACCAGTCCAAGCTGGTTGAGTTCCTCAGTCATTTCCAGACAGACCGCTCCGAGGACGAGCAGTTCTGTGACGAGAAGAACTACCTGATCAAGCAGATCCGGGACCTGAAGAGGCCTGTGCCACCTGAGGAGTCTTAAATCAAAGAGAGCTGCAAGACGACATGGTGTAAGGAGGGGAGGTTTGGGGGGTTAAAGCAGGGTCTTAAAGGTTTAAAGATTTTAGAGGAGGAGAGGAGAAGATGGAGACCACAGTGGATGTGAGAAAGAGAGAGGATTTCAGACGGGCGAAAAGCATTAGAGGGCTGAGGAAAAGAGAGAGAGAGATGTCCTGCTGGCCCCGCCTTCCTCTTTGCATTTGACCTCAATAATGGGAAAAGGATAGTTAAAGTTGTTGTGCGTGCAGACCCTCTTATTTTCCTAAGTGCAGGCAATGAGGGGGACATTGTAAAGAGAGGAGTGAGTTGGACCCACACACACTCCATTAACACCATATAGCCAGTAACCAAGGTGTGAAATCCAACTTGATTTCAATACCTCAATGTTTTTTTTTTTTGTTTTGTTTTTTTTGTTTAGTTTTGTTTTTTGTTTTATTGGATGGTGGAATAGCAGGAAAAAAAATCTTACCCCATATGGAAACGCATCTCCATTAGAGATAACATTTTATTCAAACATTAAATTTCATTGTAAGTTTTCATTGAACATAAATCTTAAACCTTAAAGAGTGCATATGATTTTTCATTATAACAAGCCTTATTACTCTGAATGGTTGGAGGACAGCCTTACAATTGTTCTTTGAAAGGCACTGCAGAATGTCCCTAGGACACCATTTAAGCAAAATGAACAACAAAATTCTAGATTTGGAATTTACTTGTCACCATTTTTCAACTTACTCGGTAGCCTCCATACGTCCAAACGTCACATACAACAATCTGAATCCCTTCAAAGTCTGTTAGGCTGCCCTGCTTGCTGAAAAATGAGGTGGTACTCCGGTTGTTAAAATAGGGTCATCCTTTGCCTGGCACCCCATAGTTACATAGTGCAATACCAGGCATTCTGGGTGCACAGTGGTAAATGATAGATGCCATTTACCCTATTGTAACTCTGTACCATCAAGAAGCTGTCAATGTAAGGTAAACTGCTATATATTGTTACTTTAAGGCATTCGAAAGAACTATTCAAGAGTAAACCATTATGTCAGTGTATGGCCCTCCAATGCCGCACATACTAAATTTCCTCAATATGGTTGTATGT